>WNWK01000268.1:112500-175000 GCA_009830355.1 Cherax destructor | reverse complement strand
AAACACACGAATTTCACAAATTTTCACTACCGCAAACAACCTCGGGGATTCCCCAGCCAGGACTCCAGTCAGGTGGATTTCAGTCTCAACGGAAAGTATTGAACTCACTTCCACTATTTTATCTGGAATTGCAAGGTCTTGGTAGGATTTGTATAATGGAGTGGAAAACAGTGTCAGGTTAGGTAAGGTTTGTCAGGAAACAGGACAAGTGTTTCCTGACGCGGGTCTTAGTCATATGATGACCCACAGCTGGAGCTTCTGGTCATCTGACCGAGGCCTTCCGCTGGCTTACCGCTCCATCCCTTTAAAAATTAATGTTATAAGCGAGTGGAAAACCTGGAAGCCTTTTATATATGCAGAACATAGCTTGTATATAAGGTGCGTCTAGTGACGTCTATATATATACCTGCCTTCAACCTTTAATTATGCAAGTCTTTAACTCTTAATTTAACAGTGTTAATATCCTATGTTTATTGTATAATAGGGCATTAAATGATCTATAAACTGATCTCCAGTGGACCTTATTGGAATTAACTTTTATGGTTCTTACAATATAAATTAATGTTTGTTAAGTACCTTGTTGTTAGGAACACACCAGAACATTTATAATCCTCATATTAATATTAATTATCAGTCGACTGGTGATGTGGGGGAAGTGTTGAGATGATGGCAGTGGAAGTTATAGATGAGAGAGGACCAACTATAAGACCTCATATACTCTCCTATTAATTCCCTCATAGACAATGATCGCCACTAATGACAGTGCTAAACAAGAATGACAGTCCAAACCATACCACGGGTGGGGTTCGAACCCGCGGTCAGAGAGTCTCAGAACTCCAGACCGTCGCGTCGGGTTCGAACCCCACCCGTGGTATGGTTTGTTTGCAATCGTGTCATTACGATTTCGTGAGTCAGGTTAAGAATGACAGTGCTCGCCACGAATGACAATGCTAAACAAGAATGACAGTGCTAAACAAGAATGACAGTGCTCGCCACGAATGACAGTGCTCGTCACGTTATTGCTAGCGAGTAGCGTTGTCAAGTGCGATATTTTGATCAGCATTAGCGTCTCATACTGTGAGATAGTAAACTATAATGGTAATAATCATGACCAAAATTTCGCTCCAGCTGCGGGTCATCGGGTGGCTCGAACCCGCGTCAGGAAATACATGTCTTGTTTCCTGGCAAATCTTACCTAACCTAACCTTTTTTTTTAATATGGTCAAATTATTTTTTTCAAAGGGGTGAACCGGTAAGCCTGCTGAAGGCCTCGGTCACATGACCAAAAGCTTGACGAATGTTACCATAGCTCGATTCCTAGCGCACTCAGCTCACACATTGAGGTCGGTTGGTTGATCCCCGGTATGGATGGAAACATTAAGACGTGTTTCCTTAAAGCACCTGCTGTTCACTTAGCAGTAAAATAGGTACCAGGGTGTTACTCGACTGGTGTGGGTCGCATCCTGGGGAGAAAACTGACCTAATTTGCCCGAAATGCTCTGCATAACAAGCGGCTTTCTACATAGTAGTATGTCATTGATGTCAGCTAGGCCTGTATGCCTTGTACATGTACTTGTAGAAATTAAGATTATTATTATTATTATTATTACTAATTATATGTCGAGGGACTCTGCCTTAACAATTATTATAACAATTGAATTACGAGTACATGAAATATAAACACGCTTTTAACTATTTTTATTAGGATTCCCGTTAGGTCTGCCGAGTACTAAGAGTACTAACTGGTGGCAAGGGGGTGAAACTTAGCTCCCGTTATCCAGCGGTTTCTGAACCAGTTATGGTCCATCAGTTGAAGAATAGGGCTCGATACGGCGTATGCTGTCAGTGGCCCTATAAACCCCAACAACAACAACATCAGTTGACGAAGACACCGCGTGACAACACGTCCTGTTTCCTGACGTATAGACCAACACCCGGATAATAATTAATTTAATGAAGTGTCAATTAGATGACAAATGGAACTCAGTCCTGGTAAGTCATTGAATGCTTTATCACGGATAAGCAATATCCAGCTAGCGCTGGCAAACAAGACAGTGTACAACAATTTTGTGCACAAGCTTGTTCTACAAAGTCCCCTTTCTGTACTGATGTCGGTAACACGTTATTTATTTCCAAGCCAGCGGTTGTTAGGAGATATTCACCGTGAGTTGAATTTCTGTGTATATACGTTGAGAGTTAACTTTAATCCCCACTTGACGTATTAAAGGATTCTTGACTGGTGGTGAAGAGGTGACATGCAGCCTTAAGGCGTCAGGTTGGGAGGTAAACCGAACTCGTAGACAGCTAACAACGTGGGTTCGAATCCTGCTGGCTGTGATATTTCCGTGTATATGATTTTGTTTATTTCTGCAAATATATATATATATATATATATATATATATATATATATATATATATATATATATATATATATATATATATATATATATATATATGACGTGGCTTTTGCAATGGTTATCGCAAACAAGTTTGTTTACAGCTCATAAGCAGTGCCGTGATCTGCTGATATATCTACGTTATCCATTCTGAGAACCTAGAGTGTAAGCTCCTAATGACGGTCTACAAAGACCGAAAGGCCTAGAGCTGCGTGTTCTTATCAGTGGCTTTGTTGATGACGTAATGATCTTTAGTTAATGACATCCATAAATTTTCTTTACAGTGCAGGGACTACTAACTGATATTTGAGAGAGAGAGAGAGAGAGAGAGAGAGAAGACAGAGAGAGACAGAGAGAGACAGAGACAGAGACAGAGGCACAAAAGAGGGTAAAAATGATGAAGAGATCGTCGTGAAAGAATATCGAGAAAGAAAATCTGTTGAGATTGACTTGTGGTAGGGGTGGATGGAAGTTGTTGAATATATAGGTGGCAGGTGATGTAGCCTGCCCCCAGCAAAGCAGCGCCGCGGTCATTATTCACGGCCTTCCAGATCAAGCTCCAACCCACCCCTCACCACCCTCCAGGCCCGCCCTCCAGGCCCGCCCTCCTGGCCCGCCCTCCTGGCCTCCACCACAACAAACACTACCAGTGCAATATTCACTCTCGATATCGTTCCTGTGTCCCCTGGAGTTTCTCTCGAGGTTACCTGTCAGTATCTGACTCTTCCCTCTTCCTCCCCCTCTCTCTCTCCCTCTTACCCCCTCCCTCTCACCCCCTCCCCCTCTCCTGGATCAGGTCAACTAAAAGTCAAGCTCCACCTGGCCAAGTATAGTATTACTGGTAATCTTACCTGGCCAACTGCAGCATCCTGATCATCTCACCCGGCCAAATTCAGCATCACTGATTATCTCACCTGGCCAGCTGCAGCATCACTGATCATCTCACCTGGCCAACTGCAGCATCAATGATTATCTTACGAGTGCTGTTTAATAAATCAAATATAGAGATGTTCAATTCTCTGCTGAGAAAACTCCAGTCAACATCAGAGTCCTCTCAGGGAGGAGGATGAAGGAGGAGGCGAACAAGGATAACGAGGTAACAAGAAGCTGATAAATGAGGCACATGATTGGTCATCTTCACTTCCGGTGTCCACTTGAAGATGCTTAAGCTTCTCTCATGTCTCTCATTCATCGGTTTGTCGCCGATGTAAACCAGTAATAACATGACAAGACGTTGATGAACGTGGACGAGGTGGAATAGGAAGAAGTGAAGTGAAAAAGAAGAGGGAGAGGAAGGAAATGAGATAGAGGGGGAGAAGGAGAGGAAGAAAGATAGACAAAAAAGAAGGAGAATGACAGAAGCCAAACAAAAGGAGGATAAGGGAAAGTAGAAAGAGAAGAAGAAGATGAAGAAGGAGGGAAGAAGAAACAAGGAGGAGAAAGGAGGAAGAGGATGAGGAAGGATAATGAGAGTGGGAGTGGTTAAATAGGCAATATTACCATGATAGCTAATAGTATTTACAACTAACATTATATACATTTTTATTTACCTTCACGTGTAAATGTAAACAACAGCAGCTCGTTTTTTATGTAAACAAATAAGTCTTCGTTTTCAAGTTATGGGTTAAAAAAGGAGTGAATGGAGACAAATGGTTTTCAGGACTTGACGTGCTGTTGGAGTGCGAGCAAGGTGACGTGAAGGGGTTCCGGGAAACCGGTTAGCCGGACTTGAGTCCTGGAGGTGGGAAATAGTATAGTGTCGGCACTCTGAAGGAGAGGTGTTAATGTTGCAGTTTTATAACTGTGGTGTAAGCACGCCTCTGGTACGACAGTGATGGAGTGAATGATGATGAAAGTGTTTCTTCTTTTTCGGATGATGATGATGATAATAATAATAATAATAAAAATAATAATAATAATAATAATAATATCAATAACAATAATAATAATAATAATAATAATAATAATAATAATAATAATAATAATAATAATAATAATAATAATATCAATAACAATAATAATAATAATAATAATAATAATAATAATAATAATAATAATAATATCAATAACAATAATAATAATAATATCAATAATAACAACAATAATAATAATATCAATAACAATAATAATAATAATAATAATATCAATAATAATAATAATAATAATAATAATAATAATAATAATAATATCAATAACAATAATAATAATAATAGATCATTATTGGACACTGAGATTGGAGAAGGGTTAAGAAGACCGCAGACGGAGTACAATCTAAAGGGTCAGAGACTACTAACCTCACTCAAGGAATAGGATCTTGGGGTGAGTATAACACCGAGCGCATCTCCTGAGGTGCACATCAACCAAATAACTGCTGCAACATACGGGCTCCTAGCAAACCTAAGAATTAGCATTCTGACATCTCAAAAAGGAATCGTTCAGGACCCTGTACACCGTGTATGTCAGGTCTATATTGGAGTATGCAGCACCAGTTTGGAACCCACACCTTGCCAAGCACGTAAGGAAATTTGAGAAAGTTCAAGGGTTTGCAACAAGACTAGTCCCGAAGCTAAGGGGCATGTCCTACGAGGAGAGATTAAAGGAAATCGACCTGGCGACACTGGAGGACAGGAGAGATAGGGGGGATATGCCAACGACATATAAAATACTAAGAGGAATTGACAAGGTGGACAGAGACAGGATGTTCCAGAGATGGAACACAGCAACAAGGGGTCACAGTTGGAAGTTGAAGACTCAGATGAACCACAGGGATGTTGGGAAGTATTTCTTCAGTCACAGAGTTGTCAGAAAGTGGAATAGTCTGGGAAGTGATGTAGTGGAGGCAGTATCCATACATAGTTTTAAGAAGAGGTATGATAAAGCTCATGGAGCAGGAAGAGTACCTAGTAGCGGCCAGTGAAGAGGCGGGGCCAGGAGCTGTGAATCGACCCCTGCAACCACAACTAAGTGAATACATACTCCCCAACACATGCTCCCCAACACATGCTCCCTCACACATGCTCCCTCACACATGCTCCCTCACACATGTTCCCTCACACATGTTCCCTCACACATGCTCCCTCACACATGCTCCCTCACACATGCTCCCTCACACATGCTCCCGCACACATGCTCCCTCACACATGCTCCCTCACACATGCTCCCTCACACATGCTCCCTCACACATGCTCCCTCACACATGCTCCCTCACACATGCTCCCGCACACATGCTCCCTCACACATGCTCCCTCACACATGCTCCCTCACACATGCTCCCTCACACATGCTCCCTCACACATGCTCCCTCACACATGCTCCCTCACACATGCTCCCTGACAGGTAAGCTCTGCTAGTGTTAATCACACACCTACGCACCATCATTACAGAGTCAGGTGTCTGGTAGTGTAAATGCAAGACGGGCCGGATGCATAAGCCAGAAGACCAGGTGTGCGACAGGCAATCCGTCTACAAAAACACTCTGGTAACACTTACAAAAACGCCGAGGCGACAGATCCGCTCGATGGATTATTCGTCCCGGATTGTTTGATTAATCGTTCGTGAGAGTTTCTGCTGTGTGTGTGTGTGTGTGTGTGTGTGTGTGTGTGTATGTGTGTGTGTGTGTGTGTGTGTGTATGTGTGTGTGTGTGTGTGTGTGTGTGTCTGTCTGTCTGTCTGTCTCTCAATATGTGTGTAATAAAAATAATACATTATTATTATTATTATTATTATTATTATTATTATTATTATTATTATTATTATTATTATTATTATTATTATTAAACACACCGGCCGTCTCCCACCGAGGTAAGATGACCCCCCATGACCCCCAAAAAAGAAACACTTTCACCATAATTCATCCAATCAGTGTTTTTAAAGAAGCATGCTGACATCACTGTTCATATGTCCCTCTGAACTGCACCATCCCCCCACCCCTCCTTCAGAGTGCAGACACTGTACTTTCCACCTCCAGGACTCAAGTCCGTTTAACCGGTTTCCACCGAATCCCTTCATAAATGTTACCTTGTTGACACTCCAACAGCACTTCAAGTCATAAAATTACTTGCCTGCATCCACTTCTAACTCGATTACACAAGCATGTTGGATGTCCAAGACCCTTACTTCCCTTACTCTCTCCCATCCTATATATATCATCCTGGTCATCCTATTTTGCTCCATCCTCTCTAAACCCACTCAACATTCACCACCCATGCAACATTCACCACCCATGCAACATTCACCACCCATTCTTCACACCCATGCAACACTCACCACCCATGCAACATTCACCACCCATGCAACATTCACCACCCATTCTTCACACCCATGCAACACTCACCACCCATGCAACATTCACCACCCATTCTTCACACCCATGCAACACTCACCACCCATGCAACATTCACCACCCATGCAACATTCACCACCCATGCTTCACACCCATGCAACATTCACCACCCATGCTTCACACCCATGCAACATTCACCACCCATGCAACATTTACACCCACGCAACAGTCTTGGTACCACTACACTCTGGTATATTCTCTACCTCCAGAGAGAAAGTTCTTTGAGAAATGGTCTGGTGATACCGACAACGTGTGGAAAAAATACCCATATGTACGGTTCAGGACATTTCTCAGAGGACACGTTTCGCTACTCGGGCCGAAACGTGTCCTTTAATATATGTCCTGAACAGTACATAAGGGTCTTTTTCCCCTTAAAGTTATTTGTTTACATAGATAACATACCATACCTTTTCACCACCTCGTCAATTCCGTGGTTTACCTCGTCAATTCCGTGGTTTCCTCGTAATTCCGTGGTTCAGTCAATCGTGGTTCCTCGTCAATTCTGTGGTTCACCTCGTCAATTCCGTGGTTCACCTCGTCAATTCCGTGGTTCACCTCGTCAATTCCGTGGTTCACCTCGTCAATTCCGTGGTTCACCTCGTCAATTCCGTGTTTTACCTAGTCAATTCCGTGTTTACCTAGTCAATTCCGTGGTTTATCTAGTCAATACCGTGTTTCTCCTAGTCAATTCCGTGGTTCACCTCGTCAATTCCGTGGTTCACCTCGTCAATTCCGTGGTTCACCTCGTCAATTCCGTGGTTCACCTCGTCATTTCCGTGGTTCACCTCGTCAATTCCGTGGTTCACCTCGTCAATTCCGTGGTTCACCTCGTCAATTCCGTGGTTCACCTCGTCAATTCCGTGGTTCACCTCGTCAATTCCGTTTTTCACCTCGTCAATTCCGTGGTTCCCCTCGTCAATTCTATGCTTCCCCTCATCTTCCATAGGCTTAACCCGCAATCACATCCTCTCCCAAATATATCCTGACCTTCGTTCCCCAGACATTTTTTTTCAATGTTCGTAGTACCTTGCTCAGGCTTGTTTATTTTTTGTTTTAATTTTCTTAATTTACACGCGACTTTCCCTTCAAAATCTCCCCCCCCCCAAAAAAAAAGTATCATCGGGAAATATCATTTGTTATTATAATTTATTATTATTATTGTTGTTGTTGTTGTTCGTGTTGTTATTATTATTATTATTATTATTATTATTATTATTATTATTATTATTATTATTATTATTATTATTATTATTATTGTCATTATTATTATTATTATTTCAAACACATACACACACAAGCAAAAACACACACACAAACACACACACACACACACAAACATACACACACACACAAACACACACACAAACACACACAAACACAGACAAACACACACAAACACACACACACACAGACACACAAACACACACACACACAAGCAAACAAACACCCACACGCACACACACAAACACCCTGGCAGAGGTGGCAAGAAAAGCACACATGAGCAGAGCGAAGCTACTGGTCATGGGAGATTTCAACCACAGGGAGATCGACTGGGAGAACCATGAACCACGTGGGGGTCCAGAAACTTGGAGAGCCAAGATGATGGACGTGGTACTGGAAAACCTGATGCACCAACATGTCAGGGACACGACCAGAGAGAGGGGAGAAGATGAACCAGCAAGACTGGACCTTGTATTCACCCTGAACAGCTCAGATATTGAAGACATAACGCACGAGAGCCCCCTGGGAGCCAGTGACCATATGGTGCTTAGCTTTGAGTACATTGTAGAGCTACAGGTGGAGAGGGAAACAGTACCGATAGAGACAAACCAGACTTTAAAGAGGAAACTACACGGGCTTGAGGAATTTCCTGCAGGACATCCAGTGGGAAAGGGAAATGGAAGGACTGACAATAAATGAAATGATGGAATACGTAGGGGCAAAGTGCAAGGAGGCAGAGGAACGGTTTATACCCAGAGGCAAATGTTTAAATGGGAAGGCCAGAAAGAGCCCCTGGTTTACCCAAAGGTGCAGGGAGGCAAAGAATCAGAGTATCAGAGAATGGAAACGGTACAGAAGGCAAAGAACCCAAGTAAACAAAGAGATTAGTAGAAGAGCTAGAAACGAGTATGCACAAGTACGGAGGGAGGCCCAGAAACAGTACGAAAACGACATAGCATCGAAAGTTAAGTCCGACCCGAAACTGATGTTCAGTCACATCAGAAGGAAGACAACAGTCAAGGACCAGGTGATAAGGCTGAGGAGAGAAGATGGGGAACTCACAAGTAATGATCAAGAGGTATGTGAGGAGCTCAACTTGAGGTTTAAGGAAGTATTCACAAGGAAGGAAGGAAGGCAGCTGGGTAGACAGGACATGGTTCGTCACCAACTAGGGATGTACCAAGTGCTAGAGGGCATACACACAACTGAGGAGGAAGTGAAGCAGTTACTCAGTGACCTCGATACCTCAAAGGCGATGGGTCCGGACAATATCTCCCCGTGGGTTCTTCGGGAAGGAGCTGAGGTACTGAGTGTGCCACTTACCACAATATTCAACACATCCCTTGAAACTGGGCAGCTACCTGAGGTATGGAAGAAGGCCAACGTAGTCCCCATTTTTAAAAAGGACACAGAAAAGAGGCACTAAACTATAGACCGGTGTCACTTACATGTATAGTGTGCAAAGTCCTGGAGAAAATCATCAGGAAAAGAATGGTGGAACACCTTGAGCGGAACAGGATAATAAACACCAGACAGCATGGATTCCGGGAAGGCAAATCCTGTGTAACAAACCTCCTAGAGTTCTATGATAAAGTAACAGAGGTAAGGCAGGAGAGAGAAGGGTGGGTTGATTGCATTTTCCTGGACTGCAGGAAGGCCTTCGACACAGTTCCTCACATGAGATTAGTAAAGAAGTTGGAAGAACAAGCAGGTATAACAGGAAGGGCACTGGAATGGATCAGGGAATACCTCAAAGGGAGGCAACAACGGGTCATGGTGCGTGGTGAGGTATCACAGTGGGCGCCTGTGACGAGTGGTGTACCGCAGGGGTCAGTCCTAGGACCAGTGTTATTCCTGGTATATGTAAATGACATGACGGATGGGATAGACTCAGAAGTGTCTCTATTCGCGGATGATGTGAAAATAATGAGGAGAATCACATCGGAAGAGGACCAGGCAGGGCTGCAAACAGACCTGGACAAGCTCGACATCTGGTCTAGCAGTTGGCTTCTCGAATTCAATCCTCCAAATGCAAAGTCATGAGGATCGGAGAAGGGCAAAGAAGACCGCTGACAGAGTACAAGCTAGGCGGACAAAGGCTACAAACCTCGGCAAGGAGAAAGACCTTGGAGTGAGTATAACGCCTAGCACGTCTCCGGAGGCACACATCAACCAGATAACTGCGGCAGCATATGGGCGTCTGGCAAACCTTAGATTAGCGTTCCGTTACCTTAACAAGGAATCGTTCAAGACACTGTATACCGTGTACGTCAGGCCCATACTAGAATATGCAGCACCAGTCTGGAACCCACACCTGGTCAAGCACGTAAGGAAACTAGAGAAAGTGCAAAGGTTTACGACAAGGTTAGTTCCACAACTCAGGGGTCTGTCTTATGAAGAAAGGTTGAGGGAAATAGGACTAACAACACTGGAGGAAAGAAGGGTCAGAGGAGACATGATAACGACATACAAAATACTGCAAGAATTGACAAGGTAGATAGTGACAGGTTGTTTCAGAGAGGGAACACAGAAACAAGGGGACACAACTGGAAGCTGAAGACTCAGATGAGTCAAAGGGATGTCAGGAAACATTTCTTCAGCCACAGAGTATTCAGGAAGTGGAATGGACTAGAGAAAGATATAGTGGAGGCAGGAACCATACATAGTTTTAAGACAAGGTATGATAAAGCTCATGGAGCAGGGAGAGCAGAGACCCAGTAGCAGACAGCGAAGAGGCGGGGCCAGGAGCTGAGTCTCGACCCCTGCAACCACAATTAGGTGAGTACACACACAAGAAAGTGCAAAGGTTTGCGACAAGGCTAGTTCCACAACTCAGGGGTCTGTCCTATGAAGAAAGGTTGAGGGAAATAGGACTAACAACACTGGAGGAAAGAAGGGTCAGAGGAGACATGATAACGACATACAAAATACTGCGGGGAATCGACAAGGTAGACAGGGACAGGATGTTCCAGAGAGGGAACACAGAAACAAGGGGACACAACTGGAAGCTGAAGACTCAGAAGAGTCAAAGGGATGTTAGGAAGCATTTCTTCAGCCACAGAGTAGTCAGGAAGTGGAATAGTCTAGAGAAAGATATAGTGGAGGCAGGAACCATACATAGTTTTAAGACGAGGTATGATAAAGCTCATGGAGCAGGGAGAGCAGAGACCCAGTAGCGGACAGCGAAGAGGCGGGGCCAGGAGCTGAGTCTCGACCCCTGCAACCACAATTAGGTGAGTCACAAACCAAAACACACACACACACACACACACACACACAAAAACACACACACACACACACACACACACACACAAACACACACACACACACACACACACACAACACACACACACACACACACACACACACAAACACACACTAGGCCACCGCCCACGGTGGCCTAGTGGGTAAAGCTTTCGCTTCACGCACGGAGGGCCCGGGTTCAATTCCCGACGGGGCCGAAACATTTCGAAGTGTTTCCTTACACACACACACATACATACAACAGGCCTAGTGTCTAATCGACATGTGCCTAGGACAAAATGGTAACTAACTAACTAACTAACAAACACAACACACACACACACACACACATTCACTGGAAAAAAAATACAATTTTGTAACTACTCATTACTTGTGCTTTCAGAAGTGCGCTTCCCGCTGCTCACGTTGACCCGTGAGGCGGAAATATAAAAACTACCGCCCATTAACCTCCATTAATTTCCACTTTACGTTAACGATGCCATTTTTACCCGTGACTAAAAAAAGGATCAGGTTGTGTGAGTGTACACTTGTTTTACATGTGTGTGTGCCAGAGTGCGCGTTCACATGTACACATGTATGTAAACGCATGTGTGTGCGGACTTATGCACAAGCATACTAACACTCACACATATGTACACATGAACTTAGTCACGTATACACAAGCTGGAATTAAGAAAATCATGACAAGTATACATGTGTGTTTACTCACTTATTTGTGGCTGCAAGGGTCGAGTCATAGCTCCTGGCCCCCGCCTCTTCACTGGTCGCTGGTGTGTGTGTGTGTGTTTGTGTGTTTCTCTTCTTGAACTAAGACCTTCTTAGATAAAATGGCACAAATGCGACTTTTAATCAGGAGACGTTTCGCCCTCCAGTTGCGTTTTTTCCAACACACTGGAGAGAGTACATACTGGAGGCCGATACTTGTATGATACAGCAACTCCATGTAATCTTAGTACAGAGGATATCTTCTACAACTCTACTACTAACCTCTGGTCTAACTCTATTGTGTCCCGCCCACCTGTGATGACGTCTTCAGCTGCTGCACCTCTCCTCTGGATCCAGTGTTTGAATCTCCGTCATTATTCATCTGCTTTAGATTTATAAAAACTAGTGGACTGATCACCTTGTATCAAGACTGAGCACCTTGTATCAAGACTGATCACCTTGTATCAAGACTGATCACCTTGTATCAAGACTGATCACCTTGTATCAAGACTGATCACCTTGTATCAAGACTGAGCACCTTGTATCAAGACTGAGCACCTTGTATCAAGACTGATCACCTTGTATCAAGACTGAGCACCTTGTATCAAGACTGATCACCTTGTATCAAGACTGATCACCTTGTATCAAGACTGAGCACCTTGTATCAAGACTGATCACCTTGTATCAAGACTGATCACCTTGTATCAAGACTGATCACCTTGTATCAAGACTGAGCACCTTGTATCAAGACTGATCACCTTGTATCAAGACTGAGCACCTTGTATCAAGACTGAGCACCTTGTATCAAGACTGAGCACCTTGTATCAAGACTGAGCACCTTGTATCAAGACTGAGCACCTTGTATCAAGACTGAGCACCTTGTATCAAGACTGAGCACCTTGTATCAAGACTGAGCACCTTGTATCAAGACTGAGCACCTTGTATCAAGACTGAGCATCTTGTATCAAGACTGAGCACCTTGTATCAAGACTGATCACCTTGTATCAAGACTGATCACCTTGTATCAAGACTGATCACCTTGTATCAAGACTGATCACCTTGTATCAAGACTGATCACCTTGTATCAAGACTGAGCACCTTGTATCAAGACTGAGCACCTTGTATCAAGACTGAGCACCTTGTATCAAGACTGAGCACCTTGTATCAAGACTGAGCACCTTGTATCAAGACTGAGCACCTTGTATCAAGACTGAGCACCTTGTATCAAGACTGAGCACCTTGTATCAAGACTGAGCACCTTGTATCAAGACTGAGCACCTTGTATCAAGACTGAGCACCTTGTATCAAGACTGAGCACCTTGTATCAAGACTGAGCACCTTGTATCAAGACTGAGCACCTTGTATCAAGACTACGGACTTAACACTTCAAAACTATCTTGCCAAGTCCTCCACCGAGTCCTGTGTTCATTCTTTGTGTTGGGTTGATAAAGCCACTGGTTGGCAAAACATCTGGTCACTGAAGATACCCATGTGTTGTACATGTGTGTTGTTCGTCTATTGTGTGTGCTGGGCAGCATCACCTGGGCCAGTACACCTGAGTTGCTAAAACTACCCGAGTTCTGTCGATCCCATGATCAATGCAGCGATGTTTCTACATATTATCCTCCTTTACCACCAACCTGGTGTCCTACCATCTCATCCAGTGTCCTTCCAAGATCCTGTGTGTTATGCAAGCCTTACTCACTTGTATGTGTTCACGGAGGAGCTGAGTCAGGGTCCTGCCAGTCTCACCAGAGTAACATTTACACCAGCTCTGCTCTCGACAGTCCTGGCTGATATCTTCTCCGCTACGTTCTTGATGGTTATGACCAGGAGATAGCGTTCACACTCATTCTAACTGGCAAGAACCTTGGTTACGTTTATGGCCACCTCGCCAAAAGGTAGACTGATATACCTAGTAGGCGATCGTTCACGTTGGGCAGTGTTAAGTGTCGGTGTGCCTGTCTCCTGCAGAGAAGCGACGGAAGTCGAATGAACACTTCAATAACGTGATCACGTTCCCTCAAGGAACTGTGCGACTGCTAACCCTGGCTGTAGCTTCCTCCGAGGAAGGTACCAAGTGACCACACCTCAACCAGTCCACGTATCGCCACGAGAGTACGGCATTCACCCTTGTTTCTGCGATTCCGATTCCTCACCTTGCCATCCTGATACCCTTCTCTCCCTCTCTCCTCCCCTTCAGATATTCCAGAACCCATCACAGTACCTCGGCCCTATCAGTAGGCTTACCGCACACCATTCTCCCTATACCACACCATCACCTTCACCATTACCCTCCCCTCACCATCACCAACAGGTAAGAGAAGGGGGTGGGGGAAGGCACCAGATATTCACCTGTAATTAACCACATTAGAGTGGCCGTGGCTGTCCACGGAGGCTCTCCTGTGCTATTCACACTGAAGGAATTATTCACGCAGTTTACACTCGTGAAATATTCATGATGGAGGAGGAATATATTTGTTATTCATCATGCATGGGTTGATGAATAATGGCTGGCATTCTCTGTTTATTATTAAGGTGGATAAGTTATAACGACCTCTTCTCAAGGGCGTCTCTTTGTGGGGGAAACGTTTGTGTGAGGGAAACGTTTGTGTGAGAAGGAAACGTTTATGAGAGGGAAACGTTTGTGTGAGGGGAAATTTTTGTGTGAAATAAACGTTTGTGTGAGAGAAACGTTTTCATGAGAGATGTGTTTATATAATAAAAAACAACAACGTTTGAACGCGAGAGAGAGAGATGTTTGTAAATCATTCTTACACAAACTTTCGTAAATCAGCCTTGAAATAAATTTATAAAATTATCCTTTCAGTATTTTTTTTAATTTGTGTAAATCATCCCTCAGGCATTTTTTTTTTTTCAAATTATTTCCTCAGTAACTTTTCAAATCAATCATGCAATAATTTTGGTAAATAATTCTTGCAAATACCAGAGAGAAAATTAAAACACGGAAATGTCGTTTAAACCAAAAATAAACTGTTTATTTGATTAAAAACTGGTGTCAGAAGAAAGAATTTACAGTAGCATATCTGTAAATGGTTTTTATAGCTTATATACACCGTGGATGTATTCTATATCTCTCAGTGTATATACACCGTGGGGTATTCTATATCTCTCAGTGTATATACACCGTGGGGTGTAGCCTACGTCTCTCAGTGTATATTCAGTGAATTGTATGTCTCTCATTGGATATGGAACGTATTGTGTATGTCTCAGTGTAAGTACACTGAGTGGTTACTACACTCCCTATTTCAGGGTTCAAACTATTCTTGATCGGCAGAGAGACACATGTACGTCCTCTGGACACTTGATAGACAGCAGCAGCATAAAGGAATCCTGCTTCAGAGACCATCTCCACAACCTACTTGCTGACCTCTGAGCCAGCTCTTGGTCATGGCTTGCTCCCACTGCTGGGTCCCGTCCACCTGTCACAGTACCTTCAACTGCTGCGTCCATCTTCCTTCAGAGTCATCAAGACTATGATGTTCAACACCTGAGCCCAGACTGGGGGATTGATTACATCTTCTACTGTCTTCTGTGTGTAGTTCTACAAGACTGAGGGAGTGATCACCTCATCTTCCACTGTCTTACGTTTATGTCATTGTACTGTGCTGCTAAAGCCACTGGTGGGCAAAACGTCTACAAAATAAAGATGCCCAGGTGTGGCACAGGTGTCTAATTCCTCAGCTTGACGACACTGTATACCACTCTTATTCTTGACTGGTAGTAAACAGGTGTCACGCTGCCTTAATTACATCCATTAGCAAATGTCGCTTGTGCTGTGTCTGCCACAAGTTACACAGCAAATGTAGCAAAAGTTGCTAATTAAGCAAATGGTCGCTAATGTAGCAAACGTGATTTATTTACCATAAGCTGCGAATGTATCAAATGTCATTGATAACGCAGGGAATGCGTTATCAACCGAGAGAGAGTGAGAGAGAGAGAGAGAGAGAGAGAGAGAGAGAGAGAGAGAGAGAGAGAGAGAGAGAGAGAGAGAGAGAGAGAGAGAGAGAGAGAAAGAGAGAGAGCCGCTAATGTAGCAAATTCAACTTATTTAGCCAATGTGACAAACACAGCGAAGGCAGAACCGCGCTAAATGGCACAAAATCGCTGTGGTTCTGTATGTGTGTGTGTGTGTGTGTGGAAACAATTATCCTGGCCGGCGGGTCGAGGGAGCGCTTGCTGTGACCTAGCTTCACCAACACCGAAATATAGCGACAAAGAATCCATTGGCCGCAATCACAGCCAAACATGGACGACTCCAAATGCGCAGCGCTAGGTGACCTTACGTATCACTCGCTGTTTTCGTCCTATATCGTTGCTGCCGAAATCTGTGTAGCCTCGGCTGTCATCCCCTGGTGGGCAGGAGAAGGCGGAGAACCGGGGCATGACCAAGAAATGCCCTAAATACCATTCTGAAAACGGCATTGGCTCCCCGACTGTCTGCTTTTCAAATACGTAAGGGACGAAATATATTGAAAGTTCTTACCCTCGCTGTCCGAAAACTTTAGACGCGATCAAGCGGAGAACATAGTACAGATTTCACGAAATGTTTCGAGTTTTCACGACGTTTCGACCGCTGCTTTTGCAACAGTATTGGAGGTGTGTGGAGGGACGGGAGGGAAGTGGCTGTAGCGACGAGTGTGGTGGTGTTGGTGTGGTGGTGATAGTGTGGTGGTGGTGGTGGTGTGGTGGTGATACTGTAGTGGTGTTGTGGTAAAGAGAGACGTAAGGCACTGTGCCACAACTGTGGTCACATCAGGGGCAGCAGAGCCTCGGGGTGAGCGAATCACTGTGAAATATCAGAAAGCTTCAGTCGCATCCAGTAATGAAATATTCACTGGGGCCATGATGGTGGGAGTGGAGCCTGACCACCCCTCCCAACCCCGCTAAAACCAACCCCAAACCACTCCTCCCACAACCCCAACCCTACCCGCAAACACCCCAACCCCTCCCCACAATATCCACCCGTCGAACTCACCCCCTTTCCATCCCTCCCCAATCACCCCGCTCCCCCCCGAATCAAAATTTCCCACAGAGAAAAATGGAAAAGCTGACATATAAAGCCATTACTCATCTCAGAAGTGGTAGAAAATCTTCGTCAATAATTTATGTCAATTGGCTGTTAGAGCGACAGTAGCCGCAGACTCCAAGGGTAATTGCGGACTCCCTTCGGGTACAGACACACCCATGATAAATATAACCAGGGAAGGAAAGAAGACATAATTTGGGCTCCGGGAAAGATGCAATAGAAGTGAACGTATTGTAGATTAGGTAGGAACGATGGGGACGCAGTGGTGGCAGCGGTGGGATGGCAGGCAGTGTTGGGATGGAAGACAGCTATGAGATGGCAGGATACAGGATGCCTGGTGATGGGATGGCAGCCGCTGATGCTGTAAAACAACCAGAGGAAATGTTATTCATTTTAAGACAATAATACAATTGTCTTGATAACGTGAGAGTCATGTGTGCTTGTGTGTGTGTGTGTGTGTGTGTGTGTGTGTGTGTGTGTGTGTGTGTGTACTCTCCTATATGTACTCACTTTATGTGCTTCCTATGTTTGCAGGTGTCGAGTCTCAGCTCCTGGCCCCACCTCCACTACTGGGTCTCATCCTGGCTGTGTAATCCCTATCATACTAGAAAGTATATATGGCGTCTGCTACTTGGTTATCTAGGTCATACCACTTCCTGACAACTATAAGGCTAAAAAAATATTTCCTAACATCCCTGTGACTCATCTGTGCTTTAACTTCCAGTTGTGCCCTCGTGTGCCTGATTCCCGACCCTCGAACAGTCTGTCCCTGTCCACCCTATCAGTTCCTCACGGTATTTTCTACATTGTTATCATGTCACCCCGGGTCCTAGCTCCTTTAGTCTCTTCTCATAGATTATACCCCTTATCTCCGGGACTAGTTTCTTTGCAAACCTCTGCACTCTTTCCTAGTTTCTAGATATACTCTAACAGACGGGGGTTTCAGTCTGATACCTCATACTCCAACAAGTACCTGACACTGGTCGTAATGGTGTCGTGAATGAGTCGACTCATTGAGGTTTCTCAAAGCTAATTTTTTATTTGCCAGACGTGTGTTTGTTGTGGAAGTTATTTAATTGATGCTCATCTTGGGCAAAATGCTCAGAATTATGCACACGCCGGAGACCTTCTCCTGGAGGGAAGTTATAGATAAAGCGGATAGATAATTTTGAAAGAAGCCCTGGGGACGAAATTTCATAATGCAACCGATAAAAGAGTTAAATAATGGCTTCCTTCAGTCTAATGTAACACCTAAACATCTGACACATCTGACTTTCTTAGCCAGTCATAGGTGTTGCACATGTGTCTCATTCATCAACTCGTCCGTATCGTTGATCTAAGTTCTCATGACGTTAAGATGATGATCTGTAATTCTTGACCTTCGTTTCTGGGGGTGTTCACTGGGCTCAGTTTCATGTATTAATATTTTGGGGGTTGAAGTCCTAGTCACGTACTGTTCTTTTATTTCTAAACACACTTGGGGATTAATCATTAACAGTAGCTAGCTGTATCTGAGGTGGTCAGTCCCTCAGCTTGGAAACGAGTTAAGCTCCATGGTCTGGAACTCAACTCTTCTGAGCTGAACTCTTCTCCAGGCTGAGGGACTGATCCCCTCAGATACTTTTTCTCCAAGGTTGATGGACTGATTACAGAAGCTAGTTGGTCAGGCTCCAGCTGTCAGGAAGTAGCAGTAGCCAGCTAGCCAGGCTCCAGCCGTCAGGGAGTAGCAGTAGCCAGCTAGCCAGGCTCCAGCCGTCAGGGAGTAGCAGTAGCCAGCTAACCAGGCTCCAGCCGTCAGGGAGTAGCAGTAGCCAGCTAGCCAGGCTCCAGCCGTCAGGGAGTAGCAGTAGCCAGCTAGCAGGCTCCAGCCGTCAGGGAGTAGCAGTAGCCAGCTAGCCAGGCTCCAGCCGTCAGGAGTAACAGTAGCCAGCTAGCCAGGCTCCAGCTGTCAGGAGAGCAGTAGCCAGCTAGTCAGGCTCCAGCTGTCAGGGATAACAGTAGCCAGCTAGCCAGGCTCCAGCTGTCAAGGAGTAGCAGTAGCCAGCTAGCCAGGCTCCAGCCGTCAGGGAGTAGCAGTAGCCAGCTAACCAGGCTCCAGCCGTCAGGGAGTAGCAGTAGCCAGCTAGGCAGGCTCCAGCCGTCAGGGAGTAGCAGTAGCCAGCTAGCCAGGCTCCAGCCGTCAGGGAGTAACAGTAGCCAGCTAGCCAGGCTCCAGCTGTCATGGAGTAACAGTAGCCAGCTAGTCAGGCTCCAGCTGTCAGGGAATAACAGTAGCCAGCTAGCCAGGCTCCATCCGTCAGGGAGTAGCAGTAGCCAGCTAGCCAGGCTCCAGCCGTCAGGAAGTAGCAGTAGCCAGCTAGTCAGGCTCCAGCCGTCAGGAAATAACAGTAGCCAGCTAGCCAGGCTCCAGCCGTCAGGGAGTAGCAGTAGCCAGCTAGCCAGGCTCCCGCCGTCAGGGAGTAGCAGTAGCCAGCTAGCCAGGCTCCAGCCGTCAGGGAGTAGCAGTAGCCAGCTAGCCAGGCTCCAGCCGTCAGGGAGTAACAGTAGCCAGCTAGCCAGGCTCCAGCTGTCATGGAGTAACAGTAGCCAGCTAGTCAGGCTCCAGCTGTCAGGGAATAACAGTAGCCAGCTAGCCAGGCTCCAGCCGTCAGGGAGTAGCAGTAGCCAGCTAGCCAGGCTCCAGCTGTCAGGAAGTAGCAGTAGCCAGCTAGTCAGGCTCCAGCCGTCAGGAAATAACAGTAGCCAGCTAGCCAGGCTCCAGCCGTCAGGGAGTAGCAGTAGCCAGCTAGCCAGGCTCCAGCCGTCATGGAGTAGCAGTAGCCAGCTAGCCAGGCTCCAGCCGTCAGGAAGTAGCAGTAGCCAGCTAGTCAGGCTCCAGCCGTCAGGAAGTAGCAGTAGCCAGCTAGCCAGGCTCCAGCCGTCAGGGAGTAGCAGTAGCCAGCTAGCCAGGCTCCAGCCGTCAGGAAGTAGCAGTACCCAGCTAGCTAGGCTCCAGCCGTCAGGGAGTAGCAGTAGCCAGCTAGCCAGGCTCCAGCCGTCAGGGAGTAGCAGTAGCCAGGCTCCAGGCTCCTCAAAGATTGCAAATTACTTACCATTACGTACAGTTTTTATTGGGTGTTTACGGTCGAGCGAAGAGGGGAACGGAGGTGGAAGGTGAGGGGAGAAGGGGAGGAGGAAGGGGGAAGGGAGGAGAGAGAACGAGGGGAAGAAGACATGAAGGGGAAGACGGGTGGGGGTGGGAAGGTTAGGAAGAGGAAGGGGAAAGAGGGAGGGTGACGGTGGTGGGAGATCAGATGGGGAAGATAACTGGTCGATATATAGCCTCTGAATATTTGATAATCTGGTTACTGCGGAAACTGCCTCATCCTGCATCATCCTGCCTCATCCTGCCTCATCCTGCCTCATCCTGCATCATCCTGCATCATCCTGCCTCATCCTCAATCATCCTGCATCATCCTGCCTCATCCTCAATCATCCTGCATCATCCTGCCTCATCCTGCATCATCCTGCCTCATCCTGCCTCATCCTGCCTCATCCTGCCTCATCCTGCATCATCCTGCCTCATCCTGCCTCATCCTCAATCATCCTGCATCATCCTGCATCATCCTGCCTCATCCTCAATCATCCTGCATCATCCTGCCTCATCCTGCATCATCCTGCATCATCCTGCCTCATCCTCAATCATCCTGCCTCATCCTGCCTCATCCTGCATCATCCTGCATCATCCTGCCTCATCCTCAATCATCCTGCATCATCCTGCCTCATCCTGCCTCATCTTGCCTCATCCTGCATCATCCTGCCTCATCCTGCCTCATCCTGCATCAAACTGCCTCATCCTGGTACAGGTACAGACCCATGCACAGATACAAACTACTTGCTTAGTTGGTTAATCTTGCTTAAAAGTCAATCAACTGCACGAGGGCCATTAGGACTGCATGCCGTCTCTCCTACACCAGTCAAGAAAACTTTAATCCCATATACGGTCGAATTACGATCAAAATAAACGGTAAACAGCCTGAGACCTGCATGTAGCATGCTTGTGTATGATACATTCAGGTCTCAGAGACACAGTGCTGGATTCCGTCTCTGGAGGCGAGTGACTTCCTCCCTTACTATACAGGAGGTAAGAAGAAGATGCAACCCGCTGCCACGGACCATCCTCCTTGAAACACCCACAGAATATTAAGGGATCACAGCTAAGTTATATTGTGGATTCCCTCTCACACAGACCTCCAGCAGCATGACAGAGTTGATGAATTAGCTAAACAAGCAGTAAATAAGAAGAATGTTAAGTGTAATTTTGTGGGTTTTTTTTCAAACGGAAGTTTACGAAACGTTGCCAGAAAGGATCTAGCAGATTTATTATGCATCATAATGTGTCAGGTTAGACATATCTCTGGAGAAAGTGACAAGGTTAGTAGATAGCAAGATGTTGTTGCTGCTAGATTAAGGTTAGGCTATAAAATATCTCTGGTAGTGTGGTTTGTATGGAAATGTTAGTGATATATAATGCAGTGTGTGGACAGAGACAGTGTCGAACACTGGTGTGTGGACAGAGACAGTGCCATACACTGGTGTGTGGACAGAGACAGTGTCGTACACTGGTGTCTGGACAGAGACAGTGCCATACGCTGGTGTGTGGACAGAGACAGTGCCATACACTGGTGTGTGGACAGAGACAGTGTCATACACTGGTGTGTGGACAGAGACAGTGTCATACACTGGTGTCTGGACAGAGACAGTGCCATACACTGGTGTGTGGACAGAAACAGTGCCATACAATGGCACATTATATCTTAGAGTGTACAAACATCCAACCTTCCAGACACACTTCCACTCAAACCTTACAGAACATGACACATCACCTCAATGTTAACAATAAGGTGTGTTGAAATCTTCAGGCTGTATCCACATATCTCACCAAGATGGACGTACTGTTTTCATATAGATTCCAACCCACTTATGACCAATGTTTTCCTTTTAGTGATAATAAGATACAATTTTTATTTTTGAGATTCTGTTCCTCACTGTACTGTGTACAACAACCATACGAATTAATTATGAAATATGAAATGACTATTATTTAGAGCCACATCTCTAACATACTAACATAGAAGTTGTTTAATGCAAGTACTATGGTACTATGGTCTCTCTATATATATAGAGATAATCTCATTATTTTTAAATAGAACTTGTGAATTTCTATATCGTCATCATCATCATTATTATCATTGTGATCATCACAGCTCCTTTATTCTCTTATGGACTTCTTACGCAGAAGCCTGAGGACATCTGTGCTTCTATAAACAAGCTTAGAGCTATACAGCTTAGAGCTATACAGCTTAGAGCTATACAGCTTAGAGCTATACAGCTTAGAGCTATACAGCTTAGAGCTATACAGCTTAGAGCTATACAGCTTAGAGCTATACAGCTTAGAGCTATCACTAGAGCTATACAGCTTAGAGCTATACAGCTTATGAGTTATTAATGTAGTATTTATGATGTGTGTGTGTGTTTGTGTACTCACCTATATATGTGTGTGTGTGTACTCACCTAATTGTACTCACCTAATTGTGGTTGCAGGGGTCGAAACTTAGCTCCTGGCCCCGTCTTTTCACTGACCGCTACTAGGTCCTCTCTCCCCCTGCTCCATGAGCTTCATCATACCTCGTCTTAAAGCTATGTATGGTTCCTGCCTCTACTACATCACTTGCTAGACTATTCCACTTCCTGACAACTCTGTGACTGAAGTCTTCAACTTCCAATTGTGACCCCTTGTTTCTGTGTCCCCTCTCTGAAACATCCTGTCTCTGTCTACCCTATCTATTTTATGCAGTATTTTGTATGTCGTTATCATGTCTCCCATAACCCTCCTGTCCTCCAGTGTCGTCAGTCCAATTTCCCTTAACCTTTCTTCATAGGACATTCCCCTTAGCTCCGGAACTAACCTTGTTGCAAACCTTTGCACTTTCTCTAATTTCTTGACGTGCTTGACCAGGTGTGGGTTCCAAACTGGTGCTGCATACTCCAGTATGGGCCTGACGTACACGGTGTACAGTGTCTGTGTGTGTGTCTTATTCCTTTGTGCTGGGGAGAAAAAGAAAAGAGAGCTTCGTCTTGAGACTAGCGAGATGGTGTTAAATATTCACGAGTGGTAAGTTCAGTGATCAGAAGAAGAAGGTTAGTGTGAGAGGCTGGAGGAGTGGAGAGGTGGTGGGAGACTGGAGAGGTGGTGGGAGACTGGAGAGGTGGTGGGAGACTGGAGAGGTGGTGGGAGGCTGGAGGAGTGGAGAGGTGGTGGGAGACTGGAGAGGTGGTGGGAGACTGGAGAGGTGGTGGGAGGCTGGAGGAGTGGAGAGGTGGTGGGAGGCTGGAGAGGTGGTGGGAGGCTGGAGAAGTGGAGAGGTGGTGGGAGGCTGAGAGGTGGTGGGAGGCTGGAGAGTGGTGGGAGGCTGGAGAGGTGGTGGGAGGCTGAGAGGGGGGGAGTGAAGGTGGTGGGAGGCTGGAGAGGTGGTGGGAGGCGGGAGAGGTGGTGGGAGGCTGGAGGAGTGGAGGTGGTGGGAGGCTGGAGGTGGTGGGAGGCTGGAGGAGTGGAGAGGTGGTGGGAGGCGGGAGAGTGGAGGTGGTGGGAGGCTGGAGGAGTGGAGGTGGTGGGAGGCTGGAGGTGGTGGGAGGCTGGAGAAGTGGAGAGGTGGTGGGAGGCTGGAGGAGTGGAGAGGTGGTGGGAGGCTGGAGGAGTGGAGAGGTGGTGGGAGGCTGGAGAGGTGGTGGGAGGCTGGAGAAGTGGAGAGGTGGTGGGAGGCTGGAGAGGTGGTGGGAGGCTGGAGAGGTGGTGGGAGGCTGGAGAGGTGGTGGGAGGCTGGAGGAGTGGAGAGGTGGTGGGAGGCTGGAGAGGTGGTGGAAGGCTGGAGAGGTGGTGGGAGGCTGGAGGAGTGGAGAGGTGGTAGGAGGCTGGAGAGGTGGTGGGAGACTGGAGAGGTGGTGGGAGGCTGGAGAGGTGGAGAGGTTTTGGGAGACTGGTACACATGATATTGTATTAATGACACGTACTGGTCATCACTGCTCACACTACACCCACCTGACCTTCACGCAAATGTCACGAGCAACCTCGCTTGTAACTCCTTTCTTGTTGACCTCACCTCCCACACGTTGTCTTCACCCCACCAAGACACCCTCTTCACCCCTCCAAGACATCCTCTTCACCCCAGCAAGACACACTCTTCACCCCACCACGATACCCTCTTCACCCCTCCACGACATCCTCTTCACCCCACCACGACACCCTCTTCACCCCTCCAAGACATCCTCTTCACCCCAGCAAGACACACTCTTCACCCCACCACGACACCCTCTTCACCCCACCACGACACCCTCTTCACCCCACCACGACACCCTCTTCACCCCACCATGACATCCTCTTCACCCCACCACGACATCCTCTTCACCCCACCACGACACCCTCTTCACCCCTCCAAGACATCCTCTTCACCTAAGCAAGACACACTCTTCACCCCAGCAAGACACACTCTTCACCCCACCACGACACCCTCTTCACCCCACCACGACACCCTCTTCACCCCACCACGACATCCTCTTCACCCCACCACGACACCCTCTTCACCCCTCCAAGACATCCTCTTCACCCCAGCAAGACACACTCTTCACCCCACCACTACACCCTCTTCACCCCACCACGACACCCTCTTCACCCCACCACGACACCCTCTTCACCCAACCACGACACGCTCTTCACCCCACCACGACACGCTCTTCACCCCACCACGACACCCTCTTCACCCCACCACCACCCCCTCTTCACCCCTACAAGAAGCAAGCCAGGGTTAATTATCGTTACTGGTTACACTGGCTGTGTGTGACTCTTCTACATGATAAATACAGTGTTGAAATATTCACAATGTACAGCTACACTGTTCTTCATGTTCTACACTGCTGGAACGCCAGAAGTGCGCTACTACAGTGTACTATGGTTACACAGTAGAAATGGTCACATTGCTATCTTATATAATAGCTACATAGCTGGACCATAAGGTATGTTGCCTAGTCCAATTCCCTCACATTGAGTAGCAAACCTGGAGTAATGAAACGTGTCAGTTGTGAACTGGGAGACTTCATTAGGGTGGTGAGTGACGTCAGTAGGGTGGTGAGTGACGTCAGTAGGGTGGTGAGTGACGTCAGTAGGGTGGTGAGTGACGTCAGTAGGGTGGTGAGTGACGTCAGTAGGGTGGTGAGTGACGTCAGTAGGGTGGTGAGTGACGTCGGTAGGGTGGTGAGTGACGTCGGTAGGGTGGTGAGTGACGTCAGTAGGGTGGTGAGTGACGTCAGTAGGGTGGTGAGTGACGTCAGTAGGGTGGTGAGTGACGTCAGTAGGGTGGTGAGTGACGTCAGTAGGGTGGTGAGTGACGTCAGTAGGGTGGTGAGTGACGTCGGTAGGGTGGTGAGTGAGGTCAGTAGGGTGATGAGTGAGGTCAGAAGGACGATGAGAATATAGTCAACATTGCACTTGGGGTTCAGCAGTCACGGTCGCCTGGAAAGTTGCCTTCCAGCAGAGCTGAAGTTCCAATACTTCCGCAATGTCGACAGATATATGCTTATAGACACGATTATTGAGGCGAAGTTTCGCCGAGCTCTGAGCGAAACGTTCTTGCGCAGGACTCGACCAACTCTTTCGTGGGAGTTTAATTAACATGCTTAAGTAGGTATGCAGCAACCACCAGACTCATGACCACGCTTTTAAATATATATATATATATATATATATATATATATATATATATATATATATATATATATATATATATATATATATATATAGAAGTATGGGTCCCCCCGTACGCCTTCCCTGCCCCACCCTGCCCACTCCCCGCCCATACATAACACAACACACCTCGCTGCCTTTACCATGTTCCTCGTTACATTTTTCAACTGACAAAAGTTTCTGGGTGAGGAATGATTAAGAATTCAAGTGTTGAGGTCGATGGTGGTCACAGGCCAAGACCTCTTCCATTATGACAGGAGTTACTAATACCCCGGTGGTGGTGGTGCCCGAACTGCCCTGGGTAACAAGGGGTATGTTGTTATGTGAAGCAGTGTGCGTTGTATGGCTGCTCAGCCTGTCAGTCGTGTACTGTACTTTACTTTACGGAAATATGCTTTGTTATTTGTTATTTTTTTTTGGGGGGGGGTTGGTTGGTTGGTGGTGGTGGTGGTGGTGGTTGTTGTTGTTGATGGTGGTGGTGGTGGTGGTGTTGTTGATGGTGGTGGTGGTGGTGAACCTACACGAGAATATTACTTTACACTGCCAGACTATTTACAAAATAAATTATTTTAATTTAAAAAAAAAAACTGTAAATTTCAGTCGTCGACGACCAATTCAATCAATTCTAATACCCCCCCCTCCCTCCTAAAAAAAAAAAAAAACTCCCACTGGACGTCTGGAAAACAAAAAAAAACACCGAACAATGAATCCCCTCGAGTATTACAAGTATTTGTTGAAGAATCCCCAGAATCCTATTTAGAAGTTGTGTAAAATTTCAATATAAGATGGTAATACAGAGGAGAGGCGGACATGAGAGACTTATTAACCATATGTGAAAAACCTGACACGAGAGACAGCAGAAACTATAAGTCTTTCTCGCTGACAAGCGAGATGTTGCACATGTGTCTTAATTTCACGTTTATAGTACATGCCCAGTATGGGCCAGTAGGCCTGCAGCAGTGCTCCTCCTTTCTTATGTTATGACATACACTACCGGCCAGTTGAAGAACAAGACACACATGCAACACCTGAACAGGACATGGGCATTTACGTGGGGTTGGAGAGAGGTCCTGAGGTGAAAGAATGAGGTCATGAGGTCACGTCTGAGTAGTGAACCCTGTGACTGAGGTTAAGTGATCACTGTGACAGCTGCTGGTTCCAAATGGTTCGCCGGTATGATTCCGGCCAGAGTCTTATCCATAAGATGACCCGGCATTAGCTCCCAAGGTAAATAACCTCCGTCTTCTTCTTACTTCATTCTGCAGCAGTCTTCTTGCCTTGGAAGGCAGATGCTGGAAGAAGAATAAGCTTCGTTAAAAACTGCGCACATTGCGAGTGACGGTCTGTGACCGTCACTCTTCATTATAAACGTCATCATGTAAGTTGATCATGTCAAGTGGTGAATAGATGAGCACGTTTAATGTTGACATGTGCTACGACGTAATGTTGACATGTGCTAAGACGTAATGTTGACAAGTGCTACGTAATGTTGACAAGCGCTACGTAATGTTGACAAGTGCTACGTAATGTTGACATGTGCTACGACGTAATGTTGACAAGTGCTACGTAATGTTGACAAGTGCTACATAATGAAAATGGGGAGAAAAACAAGAACGGATCTCTCTCTCTCTCTCTCTCTCTCTCTCTCTCTCTCTCTCTCTCTCTCTCTCTCTCTCTCTCCTCTCTCTCTCTCTCTCTCTCTCTCTCTCTCTCTCTCTCTCTCTCTCTCTCTTTCTCTGAATAATAAAGAGGACGTGATCTTGACGAAATTATCAACCAGGAAAATAACATCAGAAGAATCATGTTACTGAAGCAGTGAGGAAGGTCCTGTGCTATACCTAACCCATAAACTGTGACTTCCACAAGGCGACGTTTCGCACCCTCCCTGACCACTGTCAGGCCGCGAGGGATACATATCCCCCAGGGCCGGAACCCCGACCCAAACGTGCTCTAGTTTCGTCTTCAGCTGGACTATGTTTCGGACACACGCACACACACAGGAACTATGACTCGACCCCTGCAACCACAACTAGGTGAGTAGACACACACACACACACACACACACACACACACACACACACACACACACACACACACACACACACACACACACACACACACACACACACACACACACACACACACACACACACACACACACAAAGCTTACCCTGTAAACCACAAAATCCACGTACACATCAGCTTTTGTGGGTGATAAGAGATAATCTCTTCATCCCACAGTTCGTCTGTGGGGGTGATCTGCTCTTGCAAATTGCAACTGCATATATTTCTACTCACACAACACACATGGATTACGTGTTAATTCTAATTAATATATATATATATATATATATATATATATATATATATATATATATATATATATATATATATATATATATATATATGAGGACAACAATTGGAGCGGCAGCTTCTTCAGGTTCAGTAAATAACCCGAATTGAGGTTCATCAATTTCGTGAGTTAACTCTTCTGGTTGATGAAGAGGGCAGGTGAAGGAGTCACCCCCATCCACAACCCCTACCCTCATTCCACAACCCCTCCCACTCAGAGCTCCTCCCCTCCCTCCCGAAAGCTCCCCCTCCCCGCTCCAGCTTTCTCATGTCCCGCAATAATTAACCTGAAGAGCTCTTCACCTGTTAATTATCAAACATTTTTGGTTGTAGTGGCTCTCACGGCTTCATTATATCTTCATCAGCTCATTATCATCACACGAGACTTGTGTATATTAAGTGTGTACACTGGCTTACGATATGCAAATGAGAGGTGGGCCAGAGGAGGTGAAAAATTCGGATTTGTGGGATAAATATCAGCGCATTTATCTCAGTCGGAAAAAAAATTAAAAAGAAAAAAAAAATCACGAGAGGCGTCTGTTGAAAGAATTTGGAAAAAAAATCTGAAATTAAACTTCCTGTGCGTTATTTTTTTTTTTAATTTATGAGAATTTTGTAAATTCTTCATGAGTGTTGAAACAAGATGAGCAAAAAAAAATATGTTTGTTTATTTGTTTAAGGTTATGAATAAGTATATTTTTGTTTTTTTTTGAGTGTGTGTTGTGTGTTGTGTGTGTGTGTTGAGTGTGTGTGTGTGTGTTGAGTGTGTGTGTGTATGTGTGTGTGTGTGTGTATGTGTGTGTTGAGTGTGTGTGTGTGTGTTGAGTGTGTGTGTGTGTGTGTTGAGTGTGTGTGTGTGTGTGTGTGTGTGTGTGTGTGTATGTGTGTGTTGAGTGTGTGTGTGTGTGTTGAGGTGTGTGTGTGTGTGTGTGTGTGTGTGTGTTGAGTGTGTGTGTGTGTGTTGAGTGTGTGTGTGTGTGTGTGTTGAGTGTGTGTGTGTGTGTGTGTGTGTGTGTGTGTGTGTGTGTGTGTGTACTCACCTATTTGTGGTTGCAGGGGTCGATTCATAGCTCCTGGCCCCGCCTCTTCACTGATTGCTACTAGGTCCTCTCTCTCCCTGCTCCATGAGCTTTATCAAACCTCGTCTTAAAACTATGTATGGTTCCTGCCTCCACTACGTCACTTTCTAGGCTATTCCACTTCCTGACAACTCTATGACTGAAGAAATACTTCCTAACATCCCTTTGACTCATAGGAGTCTTCAACTTCCAATTGTGACCCCTTGTTTCTGTGTCCCCTCTCTGGAACATCTTGTCTCTGTCCACCTTATCTATTCCTCGCAGTATTTTATATGTCGTTATCATGTCTCCCCTAACCCTCCTGTCCTCTAGTGTCGTCAGGCCGATTTCCCTTAACCTTTCTTAGCTCTGGGACTAGTCTTGTTGGAAACCTCTGCACTTTCTCTAATTTCTTGACGTGCTTGACCAGGTGTGGGTTCCAAACTGGTGCTGCATACTCCAGTGTGGGCCTGACGTATATGGTGTACAGAGTCTTGAATGATTCCTTAGTGAGGTATTGGAACGCTATTCTTAGGTTTGCCAGCCGCCCGTATGCTGCAGCAGTTATCTGATTGATGTGTGCCTCAGGAGATGTGTTCGGTATTATACTCACCCCAAGATCTTTTTCCTTGAGTGAGGTTTGCAGTCTTTGGCCACCTAGACTATACTCTGTCTGCGGTCTTCTTTGCCCTTCCCCGATCTTCATGACTTTACATTTGGCAGGGTTAAATTCAAGGAGCCAGTTACTGGACCAGGCTTGTAGCCTATCTAGGTCTCTTTGTAGTCCTGCCTGATCCTCGACTGATTTGTGTGTGTGTGTGTGTGTGTGTTGTGTGTGTGTTTTGTGTGTGTGTGTGTGTTGTGTGTATGTGTGTGTTGTGTGTGTGTTGTGTATGTGTGTGTGTGTTGTGTGTGTGTGTGTTGTGTGTGTGTTGTGTGTGTGTGTGTGTGTGTTGTGTGTGTGTTGTGTGTGTGTGTGTGTGTTATTTACAAGTTTTCAAAGGCACTTGTCTATAGACATTTGGCCAGTCTTGTGTGTGTGTGTGTGTGTAACTCACAGCAGCAGAGGTGGTCGTCGTGGTGGCTCTTCCAACCTTACTTATTTACGGTGTTATGGCTGGGGTCCCTCTGGTCCTCCCGTCATACTGTGACGCTAATTGTGTTTTTTCTGGGGACGAGGAGAAAGGCAAGGAGAGAGAGAGAGAGAGAGAGAGAGAGAGAGAGAGGAGGAGAAAGATAAATTATATCTTTTAGAGAGGCTGTCGTACTGCAGACACAAGCCACAGACATACATATGAGAAAAGACAGGTTGCAGAACAAGCATTCATTGGAGCGTGACTAAGCTGAACTACTCAAAGCTAACCTAACCAGTTACCAAAACTCCTGACACTGTTGGGCCACCATAGACGCAGGTCACTGATTGACTGGTTGCATTACGGGGTTTAAAGCCTCTCAACTACATTAGGGTCATTACAACTGCATGTCACCTCTTCACCACCAATCAAGACTATTTCAATCCCCAAAAATAAGGCTTAATGTCCCAGTACACATACACAGAGTTGTATGCCTCTCTGTATATACATGGCGTTTAAGCCACAGGTGTCCCTGCCGTCTCGCCACAGAGCTTCTAACTTATGCTCTTTTAAAACCACGTCACACTCAAACGAGAGAGAAATATTTCAGAGGCAGGAGGCATGCATGGTGGTGGGCAAGAGCCTGGTGAAACAGACCCAGCGAGGCACCATGAGTCCTGATTGGTGAATTCTATTATTTAGTCCCCCAACACAGATCACTTTACCTCGACTGACAAGAGACGCATCAAGAGACAAGAATTGCCCTGGAATATTCATCCCAGTTGATCACTACCAACTTTGTCAATAATTCTCTTATTTATGCGTCTCGAAGGTTCATTTTTGGATGTGGTATCGAAGCGGTAGACATTTTTTTATGATCCTGGTCAAAAAAAAATAAAAATAAAAGGAAAAACGACTCGGGGTTAAAAAATTAAATCGTTCTTCAATAACATTCTCAGCGTGGACATGTCTAGTTAGTTCGCTCTATTAGAGATGACAGGAAGTGTAACGTTATGATGATGGATGGTTAATTATGAGTTTCCTCACAATTTGTGGAGAGGGCATGAAGCTAAAGTGGATCTTGTGGTCAGGTCACATAAGGGCGTCTGCAACATGCTCGACTCCAGTAAAATCTCCGTGAATGTCCTCCTTGCCCTCAGCTTCAAAGCAAGCCTGTGTAGTGTTGATTTCTGTCTCCCCCTTCCTCCCCCCTCTCTTTCTCTCTCCCCTTCTTCAATGTTTCCCCTCCCTCACTGTCCCTATATCTGGTCACCTAGCAGTGAATAGGTACCTGGATGTTAGTCGACCGTCGTGGGAAGCATCCTGGGGGGGAATTTGAGCGTAGGATAACAGCTCTGAGCCTCTATGTGAGCTGAGGCTGAACGGCACAGCCTATAAGCAAGCCGAGGTAATAATAACACAGCCTGTGAGCTGAGATAGCATAGCACTGCCTGTAAGTGAGCCCAGCGAGATAGAACAACACGGCCTTTAAGTAAACAGAGAACAAACAACAGTTCTTATCGTGTAAGTTTAACGACTTCCCAAGAACCTGACTGTCTCCCTGCGCGTCTTCCATCACTCTAACTCAACAATCACAAACCATCAATCTCTCCTTCTACTAAATCCTAGCGACTTTAACCACAGGTTAAGGTTAACCACAGACAGGTTAACCTGTGGTTAAGACCACAGGTTAAGGTTAACCTGTGGTTAAGACCACAGATTAAGGTTAACCTGTGGTTAAGACCACAGGTTAAGGTTAACCTGTGGTTAAGACCACAGGTTAAGGTTAACCTGTGGTTAAGAAAAAAGATATATTTGCTGGACGCGGAGTTTGTAATCGGAGTGACGGCGCCATTGAATACCCGGGCAGCAGCTTAATCACAGCGCCTGACATAGTCTGTGCCAGGAGCACGAGGTTCATTTTACCCATGAAAGAGTGCTAATTAATTAGAAAATTATGGAAGGGTTGTGTTGATCAGCCTGGAAGGCTTATTAAATAGTCACGACTTGGTCTGCTGAATTATTAGGCAGGACGGAGCGGCTGGTGTATTCACACAAGAGAATGAATTTCGGAGGCAGCGTTGTTCAGTGGTTCGATACCCGCTCAACCGGATAATGCAATTCCCAACTGCGGACGGATTTTGTTTTCGATGCGGGAATAATGATATAGACGGAGGCACTGCTAGGTTGCAGTGCCTCTCTGCGTGATATTCACACCACATGTCTCCACTGCTTACCCCCAGCCTCTTCCTCGCTGCAACGTTTAAAGCCCATGCCTCACACCCATATGAAAGTGTTGGTGCGATTATATTCTGGTACATCCAGGGAAATATTTATATATATGACGCCCCGTGGGTCATTAAGGTTGAAGATCGCCTGAATACTGGCATTCAAGAATACTATAATCTCCGGAACAGGATTAAAATAAATTGTCAGTGAAGAGCATGTACATCTCTCTGAGATATACACATCTCTATGTATATACCCTGAGAGACACGCATATCTCTTTGTATAAACTCTGGGAGAAATACACACACTTCTCAGTGTATATATATATATATATATATATATATATATATATATATATATATATATATATATATATATATATATATATATATATATATATATATATACACGGTGTTCATGAAATGTACTTTGTATTTTGAACAAAGTTGCAACATGCTCAATGAATTTTGTGACTCCAATTTCCATTTGAACTTAAATGAACTGGCAGTGAGAGAATGTTTGATGTAATTATGACGAGCTTGCAAGGAGGAGGAGGAGGAGGCAAGGAGGAGGTAAAGAAGGAGGAGGCAAGAAGGTAATAAAGAAGAAACAAGAGGAGGCAAGAAGGTGTAAGGAGGAGGAGGAGGCAAAGACGTGGGTTAAATATTCTTTTAAGTATATAAATTAGGTCGGCATTATTTACCATTTTAGTAAACGGTACATTATCTGAGTCAGTCCCGTGGCCTGGTTGGCAACGCTCTCGCCTCACACATTGAGTGTCCGTGGTTCAATCCCCGGTAAGGGTGGAAACACTGGGCGTGTTTCCTTACACCTGCTGTCCCTGTTCACCTAGCAAGCAAGTAGGTACCTTGGTATTAGTCGACTAGTGTGGGTGGCATCCTGGGGGACAAGACTGAAGGGCTACAATGGAAATAAGACAGACAGTCCCTCGATGACGCACTAACTTTCTTGGAATATCCTGGGTGGCTAACCCTCCGGGGTTAAAAATCCGAAAGAAATCTTATCTCAAGAAACAATTCAGCATCTCGAGTCATTATTAATAAGACGAAGTCCACTCGAAATACTTCTCCTAGTTTATGTAACTCTTAGGAAGAGGAGGAAGATGGAGGAAGAGGAGACGGGGAAGCAGAAGGGAGAAGAAGAGAAGAGAAACAAAATAGGAGACATGGAGAAGTAAGATGACTATTACGTTGTCTTTTATTTTATCACGATCAAGAAAGAAGACAACTGGTAAGAGAAGGAAGGAATACCGTATGAGCCGCCTTCATTCTTATTTCATTCCTGAAAATACATGATACCTCTCTGACTGGAGCCATCAGTCGACTCTCACCTTTATACAACCAGACATCAAGGGTCAAAATCCCCCCCCTTGCCCCCCAGAATCCATCTTTTTTCTCTCATACTCCGTCCTGTGGCAGCGTCGATTATTATTAATAAAGTTATAATAATAATGAGAGGATAATGAAATATTGAGATCACTCCTGTACCATCACCAATGCACGAAAAATGTCTTTTCTGGTCGTCGTAGGAACCATGTTGAAGTAAGCGTAAAATTCCTCGTCATTACTTTGCAATATATGTCTAGTGTACAACCCGCACTTTGAAAGAGATTTTCGACTATTTTTTTTTCTTCTTAGCACTCCATTTCTGACTATTATCAGGTAGTGACTTGATAATATTCCAGGACAGACAGAGGCGGTAGTCTGAAAATTTCCTTTCGAAATTGTGGATCAGTGTTGGACCGATCCAGGAGAGATATTTTGACTTTTGGACTTTTGTTATTCTCCGTCGAGGGGTTTTATTATGTGTGGCAGGGAAGAAAAAGGCAGAATCTCGGACTGGAAACCTTTACTGAGGTAACATTTTGCCTGGAGACCAAGATTTCTTCCAGTCTATAAGAGAAGACATGGTAAACAGATGTATGTAGGTGGGAGAGCAGGTGACGAGGATATGTGACGTGTGAACCTGTGTTGGATCAGGAAGGTGATGTGCTGAGAGCATGTGAGCTAGGGATCCCAGCATGTGAGTTAGGATCCCAGCATGTGAGCTAGGGATCCCAGTATGTGAGCTAGGGATCCCAGTATGTGAGCTAGGGATCCCAGCATGTGAGCTAGGGATCCCAGTATGAGCTAGGGATCCCAGTATGTGAGCTTGGGATCCCAGCATGTGAGCTAGGGGTCCCAGCATGTGAGTTAGGGGTCCCAGCATGTGAGTTAGGGATCCCAGCATGTGAGCTAGGGATCCCAGCATGTGAGCTAGGGATCCCAGCATGCGAGGTACGGATCCCAGCATGTGAGCTAGGGGTCCCAGCATATGAGTTAGGGGTCCCAGCATGTGAGCTAGGGGCCCCAGCATAAGAAGCATGGGAGCCAGGGGTTCTGCCAGCTGAAAGCTACCCAGGTTCTGGGTAGCTTTCTCGTACAACCATACTTGCCCTGGGCCAATCCGCGTGGTGCCAAGCTGTATTTACGATGCTAAACAAAAGATGTTATTCAAGTTATTGATGCGGAAAGTACACTCGTGTTGTTTACGCGTGTGAGTAAATCCCTAGCTGTCTCACTCACGTGTACTTCATAACAAATACTGGAAGAAGTCATGCAAATGCCTGCATCTTCGACGGGGTTGGCGTTTGTTGCGCATGGATTGGCAAGAATGTTCCACTGATTAAGTATTGTGGAACCAGACTCACGAAATCGTAATGACACGATTGCAAACAAACCATACCACGGGCTTAAGCAAAGGTCTGGAGTTTTGAGACTCTGACCGTGGGTTCGAACCCCACCCGTGGTATGGCTTGTGGAACCAGCTTGTATATTTGCTTCGTCTAGGGGTGAAACTTCATACACAACAAGTGTATTGAGTGGCAATATAGCTGTGCTGACTCAATGAAAATTTCATTTAACGTTCCTACATTATTGCGAGGATGACTCAAATACCAGAGTAAAATTCTTATTTTTTAATAATATTAAACTTAGAATAGATACTCATAAATTTATGAACTCTGATCTTAATGGAGACCATTACCAGGAAAGCATAGATCCCAATGGTAAAGTTAGACAATCGTTATAAGACGTATTAAATAATACCTTACTAACAACTCGTAAGAAAGTAAATTCTATCTAGACTAGAAGTTTGGCCGATGTTCCCATGCAAGGAGTCGGAATAGGATTAGAGACTTCTAGAGAGTACTAGAGGTACTACTCGGAAGTGAGTGGGTGAACCTACTCATTAATATGGACAATTATACATGGATCAAATGTAAATACCCATATAATCAAGAGAGAGACTTCTTGAATTATTCCACACCATAACCCAAACAGTTATCTAAGAGATATTCTATATTGTCCCATGCAAGAGACTAAGAGCCTGAACCTACTGCCTGACAGAGTGATCGTATACCCCACATGAGGTCGGTTAGATGAAATAAGCCGGTCAGTTACCTGCTGCATCAAGAAAATTGCACAATTATTGGCAAACACAGATTCCAATAATAACCTAACATATTATTATTATAATAAAAGAGGAATCACTAAACCAACAAACACACATATACTAAAAATAAAGAGCAATATCCTAGTATCATGATACAGGAGATCAGATAATAATATAAAGTCGGAAATCTTTACTTTAGCTCCTAGTGAAGAAATACGCTATATAATGTTAAGTGAAACCTCGTAACTGGAATATTACTCAGATATAAAATGTCGTGCAAGGGCATAATTCGCAACAGCGTTAGGCCCAGTAATATCTTGGCCGTTGGTGGAGGTGATGTTGGTGGTGATGTAACTGGTTTTCTTGAGTAACTCAGAAGTATTCTCTGGTACCGTGGAAGTAAGGAAGATTATAAAAAAAAAGACGATTAGTACCGGAGTGTTATGTATCTTTCTGTGCATTTCTTCCACAATCCTGCATGAAGGTGGCAGGAACATGTAAATCGGAGTCGTAGACTTTTGAGAGACCACAGAGAGAAACTCAACCGAGAACCTCTTTCGGGTTCTCGTGGAGTGGTGAGACAGGAAGCGACAAAAAAATAATTCTGGTGGGTTTGAAGTGCTCACTAAATCGACAGGTGTTGCTAATTGTGCTTTTGTTTATAAGGGCGTTGATGAAAGTTTGTCCTAATAAAAGTTTCCCTTCCGCTATAATAGTAGGCCTATTGGCTCATGCTAGACAGGTTCTGATCACGTAACCAATCATTCTCACTCGTATATTTGTCTAATGTGATTTTAAAACTACTTAAACGGATGTAGGTGGGACATGAGAGAGAGAAGAGGAAGTGAAATAAAAAAAAAATATGGGAGAGAGAGAGAGTGAGAGAGCGAGAGAGAGAGAGAGAGAGGGCGAGGGAGGGAGGTGGTGTACAGAAGGGTGGCAGGAAGATAGCTAAAGCGAGAGAAGGGGAGAGGGGAAGAGGCAGGCGAGAATAATTTAGAGAAACAAGGAGGCGGTCAGGAGAGGGAGCACACGAGAGACAGAGACACGTCAGAGAGATAAAGGATAAAGGGCAGAGACGACGGAGAGATGATAAACTTGACAGATGACAGAGGATAGATGTTGCAGGGGTCTGTGCAACATCATCGCCAGGTGCTGCAGCAGCATCCTCATGCTCTGCAGCATCCATTGTTGTCATGTTGTGATCTCCAGCTCTGTCTCGCCTCCTCTTGCAGCTCCAGGGAAAAAGAAAAAGGTATATGAAATTGCCGAATAGGATTTACCCGGAATCAGTGAATTCTGCAGTGAAATCTTCTTCACATCCTGCTGCGATATTCCTAGCATCCTTCTGGGATATTCCTGGCATCTTGTTTGGATATTCCTCGTATTCTCCTGTGACTATCTGGGAGAGAATTTCCCGAAGAGAATTCTTAATAGACCTTAATACCGCAGGTCTCTAAAATTCTTTAAAGTTTGGTCAACAATACGTACGACCTCCGTGGTTATTAGTTGAGATTTCCCAGTAGACGACAGGCAATCACCAATAGCCTGACTGGCCAGAGACAAGCCGCGATTAGCGGACGTAGAACAGAGCCTCCAGCACGCCTTAGCTCATGAAATATTCCCACCAGACGGCAGCACTAGCGCCTGGACTTCGGTAACGAGAGAATCAAAACTGAGTACAGGTTAATTAAATACCGTGTCAGTTTTACGGCAATATTTACGTGGCTCTCTGACGACTAAATCTGACTTCATCAACCCACGTATGTGAGAGCAAATGTCACACCAGTCCCAGTAACTATTCTATAAGTTGAAAACCATCCGTAGGGATACTGTACCGTATTTTGCGAAACGCTAAATCCGTGTGGGTCGTTCAACACAATGAGCTGGGGAGGTTCAATCCACCCATGAGGAAAAATATGGGAGAATCATTATTTTCCGAATAAAATGAGTGCTCTTCTTAGATGGACTGAAATAGCATTTGAAAGGGCTTTCAAAATTGTTCTCTGACGCTTCCTTAGCTTTCCAGTATCCCCCAGTGTACAGGTGCACACCAACTCGGTGTACTAGTGCCGTGTACAATACTCTAGTAATTCATTTACCAAAAAAAAAAAAAAATATCAAATCCTAGCATGAACTGAAAAAATCTTTATGAAATCAAATTTTCATGCAGATTTTTCGGTATTCATACCGACATTAATCCATGACTCCGTCTGCTATCCAATATCTACACCAGATTTTGAAAAATAAAATTGTGCATTTTTCGAGATTTTGAGGATTTCTAATTTTCCCGACGTCATATTCAAAAGAATCTGGATCGATGAGAGAAAGAAAAAAAAATCTAGATGCTTATTGTCAATGAATTGAAATATGGATAAATATTCTCATGTAGTGAGCTGGATTTTGGAGGAAGTGTTTGGTAAGTGCGGTAGGGTTCGGGGAGGAGGTTCCTGCCCTGTTGTGGTGCTGGACGCTGCCGCCGCATTATTTATTTGTAAGCTGGGCTCTGAAACAACACACGTGAATCTGGCTGGAAGCTGTATTGGCATTCTAGGTTTTCCCAACATCCCCTCCTACGGCGGGTCCCTGGAATGACTCCCTCCAGCATGTTGGTTGCTGGAATGACTCCCTCCAGTGTGTTGGTCGCTGGAATGACTCCTTCTAACGTGTTGGTCGCTGGAATGACTCCTTCCAACGTGTTGGTCGCTGGAATGACTCCCTCCAGTGTGTTGGTCGCTGGAATGACTCCTTCCAGCGTGTTGGTCGCTGGAATGACTCCTTCCAGCGTGTTGGTCGCTGGAATGACTCTCTCCAGCGTGTTGGTCGCTGGAATGACTCCCTCCAGCACGCTGTGGTCGCTGGAATGACTCCTTCCAGTGTAATGGTCTCTGGATTGACTCACTCCAGCGTGATAGTCACTGGAATGACTCCAGTGTGTTGGTCGCTGTAATAACTTACCCAATGCGTGGACTGATGTCTGGAAAGTCTTCCAGGGGCTGGAAGCTGGGTCATATACGGGAAGGAGTAACATTATTAGATTCAAAGATGTTATAGGAGAAAAACAGTTTCTTGCATTACATTGTTAGTAGATCTATGAATGCTTCCAGCTAGCTACACGCAGAATGGAAAGACAGTGGATCGTTGACCAATGGAAAGGTAATGAAATACTGATACATAAGACCTTTTCTTTGAAATTTACATGTCCTCTGTAAATATTATTTGGTTAACTGCGTCATTTTCTTCTTCATTCCACCGCACACTATTCATCCTGACACACTCACTCCTACAGCATTTCTATCCCCATGCACCAGACCCTTCTGCATCTCCACACAGTTCCATTTTCACACACTACACCTTGCCACATTTTACCACGCTCTTCTCAACAGCAACATCATTATATATACATACTTTTCGACCCATTATGTATTATGTGGGATTAGCCGCTCAGAGCGCCGTAATGGTCACATTTCCCTTAATTGTATACAGGTTCACCAGCCCGAGTGACCTTATTCGCGAACTCTTGCGTGACCTTAACCTCTAATTACTGGTTTCATATTACGAAGGTCCCTTCACACACACATACCCTTTTCCTCCTTCCTCATTCCCTGTATACAATTTCTTCGAAACAGTTGTGGCATGAGCTGAGTACAACAGGCGAGTGTTCTGAGCTGAGTACAACAGGCGAGTGTTCTGAGCCGAGTACAACAGGCGAGTGTTCTGAGCTGAGTACAACAGGCGAGTGTTCTGAGCTGAGTACAACAGGCGAGTGTTCTGAGCTGAGTACAACAGGCGAGTGTTCTGAGCTGAGTACAACAGGCGAGTGTTCTGAGCCGAGTACAACAGGCTTGTGTTCTGAACTGAGTACAACAGGCGAGTGTTCTGAGCTGAGTACAACAGACGAGTGTTCTGAGCTGAGTACAACAGGCGAGTGTTCTGAGCCGAGTACAACAGGCTTGTGTTCTGAGCTGAGTACAACAGGCGAGTGTTCTGAGCTGAGTACAACAGACGAGTGTTCTGAGCTGAGTACAACAGGCGAGTGTTCTGAGCTGAGTACAACAGACGAGTGTTCTGAGCTGAGTACAACAGGCGAGTGTTCTGAGCTGAGTACAACAGGCGAGTGTTCTGAGCTGAGTACAACAGACGAGTGTTCTGAGCTGAGTACAACAGGCGAGTGTTCTGAGCTGAGTACAACAGGCGAGTGTTCTGAGCTGAGTACAACAGGCGAGTGTTCTGAGCTGAGTACAACAGGCGAGTGTTCTGAGCAGGTACAACTCACTCAGCTCTCTGATATGGGGCATTCGTTCTGTATTCGACGCGTGTCATACACAACCACTTTCCTGCACGTCGTCTTAGCCAGTCAAAAACACGGTTAGTCATTGCCTTCTAGGACGAGTCGACCATCCTGGTCTTGAGTGGCTAACTGGGTGCTACGTCTATATAACTTGCCATAGAAAAGGTTGGCGAGGTTACCTGTGAGTTTTAGGCCTCACTTGCCGTAGGTTCCAACCTCTCTAGATCCGTGATTTGAGGTTACCTGCCACATCGCACCTCTGACTGACTCCAACCACAACATGTTCTGTCTTCCTGTGTATGTGGTAACTCAAGCAGCGAGAGTGTTCTCATACTCTCTCTAAAACTCTGTTCACTATTAGGCTTCACGAGTCTCTTAAGTCTGTACATTGTGTACGTAGATTGTACACACGTTCTGGTGTGCTCTAATCCACTGTGTTTGGTTCTCATTTCCTGAACAATCTTTGCGCTGAAAGCTGGTTCATGGCCTGGTAATGCACACCTTGCAAAAACATACTTGTGTTCATGATAACGGCATTCAAGATGCTTTTGTTTTGCCGTGTGAGGCTGACTTTTCTTGCCGTGTGAGGCTGACTTTTCTTGCCGTGCGAGGCTGACTTTTCTTGCCGTGTGAGGCTGACTTTTCTTGCCGTGTGACGCTGACTTTTCTTGCCGTGTGAGGCTGACTTTTCTTGTCGTGTGAGGCTGACTTTTCTTGCCGTGTGAGGCTGACTTTTCTTGCTGTGTGACGCTGACTTTTCTTGCCGTGTGACGCTGACTTTTCCTCCTGTGTGACGCTGACTTTTCCTCCTGTGTGACGCTGACTTTTCCTCCTGTGTGACGCTGACTTTTCCTCCTGTGTACGTGACCCCGGGACGCTGACTTTTCTTGCTGTGTAACGCTGACTTTTCCTCCTGTGTGACGCTGACTTTTCTTGCTGTGTGACGCTGACTTTTCCTCCTGTGTGACGCTGACTTTTCTTGCTGTGTGACGCTGACTTTTCTTGCTGTGTGACGCTGACTTTTTTTCCTGAGTGACGCTGACTTTTCTTGCTGTGTGACGCTGACTTTTCTTGCTGTGTGACGCTGACTTTTCCTCCTGTGTGACGCTGACTTTTCCTCCTGTGTGACGCTGACTTTTCTTCCTGTGTGACGCTGACTTTCCTTCCTGTGCAAAGTTATTTTATTTAATTTCAGAACTAGGAGTGGCAGACTGTTCATTACCTTGAAGTAAATAAAGTCCAAAAATTACATACAAAAAAATATCCAAAACTTAAGTATATGCTTCACGGATGTCACATCTTTAATGATAGTTATTGTTTACTTAAGTTACACCAAAAAACTGTTTTGTATACTTGTACTCGCCTAGCTGTATTTGCAGGGGTCGAGTCATATGCCTCCTGCCGTGTAGGGAAGACTAAGCCCTTGGCTTACCAAGCCAACCACTAGTTCATTTGGGGTATGTTAGGTAAGATTCGTTAAGAAACAAGACAATTATTTCCTGACGCTGGTGTTAGTTATATGATGACCCGCCACGGGAGCTTTTGGTCATCTGACCGAGGCCTTCCGCTGGCTTACCAGTCCACTCCTTTAAAAATAAGATTATTTGGGATATGACTCCTTTAATATATATAGGTAAAACTGGTCATTTAGCAAGAACTCACTAAGTTAAAATAAAGTCCTTTCTAAAAATTTATCTTATACGTTTAAAGATATATATATATTTTTCATTTATGTTAATGTAAAAATTAAAAATTTTGTACCAAAAGAACCTTTGAAAGCTTACCTAACCTTGTTATAAGAAGCGTAATTAAATTTAGCCTAATTTATTTTAGATAAGTTTACAATAATTTAATAATAATCAAACACAATGAAATATATTTTTTTTCGTTAGGTTCAGAATGAATTTTACGAAATTATTTCATACACAAATTTTCGCTTGTCTTATTCGGCAAGAACAGCGTTGCTATTTAAGCCAAAATCGCAAATTTTACCTATTCAGTACGACATATATATATATATATATATATATATATATATATATATATATATATATATGCAGAAAAACCAGTCAATACCGTGGCTGGAAAAAATTATAAAAATTAAAAATTTAAAATTAGGCGATGTTTAAGTCTTTCCTGGATTATTTTGATGCCCCGTGTCAAAGAAAATTGTTATCGGAGACTCAAGTGTTGCGAGTCGGGGCTCAAGTGTTGCGAGTCGGGGCTCAAGTGTTGCGAGTCGGGGCCAAAGTATTGAAATATTCTTAGTTTATTCATGAAAAAAAAATTGACGCCAGGTTTTTGTTATGAGATGACCTGATCAGTGATGCTAAGTCTACGTGAGACTAGAGGTCGCCGATGGATGGGTCTACAGAAGACTACGATAGCAGTAACCAACAAAAACTCTTTATTGGCCATGAAATACAATGTGAATTACAATATTTTACAATGATGATTTACATGGGTAAGTCTCAAGTCATGTAATGCCGTAGTCAACTCACTGTGACTTGCATGTCACTTTACAAATGACATGCAAGTCATAATGTATTTATAGGGTGAAGCTGACAATTCCATCTGACTGCCCCATCAGCCTGTCACATCTGGCTGCCCCATCTGTTTGCCCCATCAGCCTATCCCATCTGTTTGTCCCAACAGCCTGTCCCATCTAACTGTCCCATCAGCCTGTCCATCTGACTGTCCCCTGACCGTTTCAGTAGAAGCTCCATAATACATCACTGACCGGCCACGACCGCGGATCATTCACGTAAACAAACGACCTATTAATCCGCGACCCAAACACGCACCTTGGACAGGGTCGTCTGTCGAGGTAGACTAATAGGTGTCTTTGTTGACGCAGGTTACGTGTGGTACAGGGGGTTAAAGGGAGAAGGTGGCACAGGGGTGGGGGGAGTGGGCGTTACAGGGATAAAGTGGGAGTGAAGTTATTCACTGACAGAACAGTGAATTGTTAACTCAGTAATGATATTGTTCACTGCTGGTTCTTTGCCTCAGTCGATTCTGGTCCATCTGGTCCTCCACGGTCCACGTTGGTCCACCTTGGTTCTCTCCGGTCCACGCTGGTCCATCTTGGTTCCTCTCTCTGGCTCAGCTTAGGGGTGACAGACAGGGAGACTAAGTCATCTTGTGTCCTCGTAGACGATACAAGATTATCCTCCTTTCCCCTTCCCCTCTTTGCCCTCTCCCTTTCCTACCCTCCCTTATCCCCTTTCCTTCAACTTCCCTTATAGCCCTTCCTCTTCTTTCAGTCTCCTCCTCCTCCTCCTCCACCTCCTCATCCTCCCCACAGAGCGTAACCATTTTGTCGAATATCTGATGGTGGTGTTGTCGATCAGTTAACGACAACTCAACTAATTAATTGTCGTAAAGACTTTGTGGCGAGCGTGTCAGCACAGAGACAAGGCTTGTTTTTGTCTGTTGTTTCTGCTGTTATTTTGTATTGTGTTGTTTAATATTGTTAAAGGCTGTCTGCGAGGGGCATTAAGACTGCACGTCACTGGTCACCACCAGTCAAGAATACTTTAATACTTAAAATAGGGATTAAAGTCAGCTCTCAGTGTATATAGTACACTGAGCGGAGTTTATCTCTCAGTTTATATATCTTGTGAAGGTTAGTTAATGGGAGCCTATCGACTCCACTAGGGTCATTAAGGCTAACGGTAGCTTGTCCATCACCAGATAAAACACTTTAACCCCTAAAATAAATGTTATAAGCTCAGCCTATACACGTTGAGAGAAGGTTAGCTTACCTGGAGTATACCTGGAGAGGGTTCCGGAGGTCAACGCCCCCGCGGCCCGGTCTGTGACCAGGCCTCATGGTGGATCAGGGTCTGATCAACCAGGCTGTTACTGTTGGCCGCACGCAAACCGACGTACGAACCACAACCCGGCTGGCCAGGTACTGACTTTAGGTGCTTGTCCAGTGCCTTATTGAAGACAGCCAGGGGTCTATTGGTAATCCCCCTTATATATGCTGGGAGGCAGTTTGATTTGTCAGGAAACATGCAAATGTCTCCTGACGCAGGTCTCAAGGTATATAATGACCCACCGTTGGAGCTTTTGGTCATCTGACCGAGGCCTTCCGCTGGCTTACCCCTCCACCCTTTTAAAAATAAGTTTCCTTAGGAGGGTGTAGATTCACCGGAACACCCCCGGCCCGGGTCTTTTCCAAATGGTGACCCGGCCTTGGCTCCCTGTCGTGGGAGTGTCTGAGACCTATGTCTCCCATGGGAGGAGGTACAAGTACCCCCTCATCGTCTGGGACCAAGTGTCCCCAGGCCTAGCCACGTTCCCCACCCACACGGGGCTCGTAGGGAGAAGCAAGACCTATCTGGTCTGCGAGCTGCAGATGGTAGCAAGCTCTAGCACCTACCCTGCCCTAGAAGGGCTGGGCATGGTGGAGCCCCGAATGAGTTTCCTTAGGAGGTGGTGTTGATTCATCGGGAATTCTCCCGGCCCGGGTCTTTACCAGATGGCGACCCGGCTCCGGCTCCCTGGCGTGGGAGTAGCAGAGACCTAAGTCTCCCATGGGAGGGGGTACCCCTCAGCGGTGGGACCAACTGGTCCCAGGCCTAGCCATATTCGCCCACAAGCACGAGGCAGGTAGGTAGATAGTTGCCAGGCCCCTCTGGTCTGCCACCTTCCCCGCCCCAAGGAGGCTGACGGGAAGGGCAGGCTTGCGAGCCGCAGATGGTAGCAAGCTCCAGCCTTGGCACCTACCCTGCCCTAGAAGGGCTGGGCATGGTGATCGACCTCCTTCCTTTTTAGTTAGTTCAGACTCTCAGGTAAGGACCCACTAGGGGCGAGGGGAAAGTGGGGACAGAAGAAGAATAAACGGTGAGAGGAAGAGCTGAAGTAGAAGAGAAAGAGTCAGGACTAAACCCAACAGTCTAACTACTAGATATCTTCCCTTCCTTAGGATTGGAGGTGTTGATTCACCGGGAAATCTCCCGGCCCGGGTCTTTACCAGATGGCGACCCGGCCCGGCTCCCTGGCGTGGGAGTAGCAGAGACCGAAGTCTCCCATGGGAGGGGGTACCCCTCAGCGGTGGGACCAACTGGTCCCAGGCCTAGCCATATTCGCCCACAAGCACGTAGGTAGATAGTTGCTAGGCCCCTCTGGTCTGCCACCTTCCCCGCCCCAAGGAGGCTGACGGGAAGGACAGGCTTGCGAGCCGCAGATGGTAGCAAGCTCCAGCCTTGGCACCTACCCTGCCCTAGAAGGGCTGGGCATGGTGATCGACCTTTCCTTAGCTTGAGCTTGAGCTTGAGCTTGATTGACCAGAGCGTCGGTAAGATGGGGAAGGAAGAAGGATGGGTAAGGATGGAAATTGGGAAATAGGTGGGGGGGAGAGGGGGAGGTTAGGGTTATAAAGGTAAGTGGCCTATCCACTTTGGCGCAACATAATAAGTGTATGTGTATGTAGAGTAATACATAAGTAAATTTTATGAGGAGGATATGCCTTCACCCCATCAGTTGCACACAGGTATACTCCTGTATCACAGCATGACACTGAATTGGGAGAATGCATACTATTTAAAGTAATGTTTTTTTTTTTTTTTTTTTTTTTTTCGGAAAGGCTGCCGCAAAGGTGGTAGTTTCTGGGCATTCGGTGTTGATGGTGGTTAGCCCGGTACTGGAGGAGCAGTTTCAATAGGTGGTAGGTGTAGGGCTTTTGATGTTGTTGGTAGCTAGCCCGGAGTTGTTCAAGCAGTTTCTGAGGTGGTGTCCTAAAATAGGAAGGTCATAGGTGTTACAATGGTAATTGTAATATGTAGTTTGGAGAAGGTAGGTCACCCATAAATGGGGAGTATTTATCTATGTTGTTGAACATAGACTGGGACTGGTGGTATCCACTCTTCTGGTTCGACGGGGAGATCACTCAGGATTCTGGGTCGTGGGTAGTTGTCATTGTGGATGTAGCGCCTAACTCTTTGCTGCAGAGTCATTCTTTGGGTTCGGTGGGGAGGTGTGGTGATGACATAGTCGGTTGTGTTTACCGGTTGTGGGGGGTGTTCTCTATCCGGTACATATAATTCTTGCATGTCGTATAGCTGTCTTTTCGCTAGTTTATCTATCCTTACATTAATTGCATCGAGTTCTTGTTGTATATGTAGGTCTTCAGTTCTGATTCTGTCTCTTAATCTGGTCCCAGTGATAAAGCGGAGGGCTTTGTTCTGGACTCGTTGAAGCCGCAGCCTGTTGGTTTTAGTTGTAAGTGATAGTGGTACGCAAGGATATTCCAACAGAGGTCTGATCATCATCTTGTAGAGGTGCTTCTTGATGTGGGTTGGTGCTTCTTTGAATCTGAATAGTTGGCTGAGGCGGCTTTAGCTAGATTCACTTTCTTAGAGATGTGTGAAGTGGAGTGAAGTAATCTGTCGATCTCATATCCCAGGATTTTGTTAGGGTTTCTGATACCGACCTGTGATCCTCTTATGGAGATACCTCCTTTGTCTTCTATGGTTTCTGGGAGACAGCCAATGGTGCTAATGAGGACTTTTTCTGTGTTAGTTGTGATTCTCCACTTTTTCTCCCAATTAGCAGTTCTTCGTAATTCTTCATTCATTTTCGCTATTACTCTCCTGTATTTTGTTGCACCTTTTATGGGGCGGATGACACAACATGAATCACGTCGTCTGCAAATTGGGTGATGATGGTGTCATTATGTTCTGGTTGCGGAGGTCATTTACATAGATATTGAAGAGTATGGGGCTAAGGCATGAGCCTTGAGGTACTCCAGCTGTTGGGGTGAAAGGGACTGCCGATTTGCCATTAAAGTTGGGGATGATTCTTCGACCTGATAGGAAATTGAATATTAGCCTGAGAAAGGTCCAGTTATGATCTGGTAGATCAGCAAGTTTAAATATAAGCCCATCGTGCCAGAGACTGTCGAAAGCTTTGTGAACGTCCCTCGTTGCAATTAGGGCCAGGTGACCTTGATTCCTCAGGCTTACAGCAGCATCATAGATGATGTTGATAGCATGCTGCGTTCCACGATGGGACCTGAAACCAAACTGTTTTTCTGAGAAAAGGTGATTAAATTCAATGTAGTAGTTCAGTCTATTGGAAATGATTTTCTCAAAGACTTTGCCAGCGACTTCTAGTAGAGAGATAGGTCTGTAATTTTCTGGGTTACGGGTGTCCTTATTGGGTTTAGAGATGAAGATCATCTTAGCTGTTTTAAATGATGTAGGGAAGTAGCCAGACGCCAGGATAGCATTTAAGATGTTCAATAGAGACATCTTGCAATTACGGGTAGGTATTTTATCTGTTTTACTGTTATGCCTGAGGGTCCAGGGGCCTTATTTCTCATTCGTCCAATGACTTGGGTCATTTCCTTAAGGATGATTGGCCTTGTGAGAGGGTGCTCTGGTTCAAGAGAAGATGTATCAATTGTTAATATTGGCTGGAAGTCTTCCCGGTTCTCGTCACGCCACTGATTGACCCACACGTAATGGTTGTTGTTAAATCTTCTGCTGACATTGTGAGATAGAATTTTCTTCCACACCTCTCTCATCAAATCAACTTGATCCTGTGGGTCATCGAGTAGGTGGTCACTCCTCGCCAACATCATTAGTGAATGAGTGTGTGAGGAGTTGAGTGGGTAAGTGCTTAGCCCCCAGTAGTCTGCGGATCTTGCTCCAGAATCGTTCTGGTTGTCGCTTATACTGATTAGCTTGTAGCACAAGGTATTTCCATAGGTCTCTTTTGTGCTGAGTGATTAGGGTTGTTAATTCCTTCTCATTCTTAGGAGTACATCGCGAGTGGGCTGGCCTGAGAGGAGATTCCTTCTACATTCAGCTTGATAATTGTTCATTCTGTCTTTTATTTCTCTAGTTGGTTTGTACTGTTGGTAAACCCTGGAGGTGGTTAGTTGGCAGCATGCTTCAGTGGCCTCGGTGATTCTATTGTGCAGAGATGCTATCGCCACATCTATTGCAGTGGAGGGTTGGTTGTCAAGAAGAATAGTCTGGTCGTTTGCTAGGTAATCCCTGAAGGGTCGAAGCCAAGTGTTTTCAGGTTGGGTTTAGGGCGGATGGGTGTGCGGAATGGGGTGGATTGTAGCTTAATTATGACAGGGATATGGTCAGAGCCGACGTTGCCGCCCGGGGACACTTTGCAGTGGAACAGATCGCAGTCCCTGTTGGTGAGTACTATGTCAGGAGTCCCTGGGTGGGGGCCCACATATGATTTAAAGAATGGGCCCTGGAAAGATAGATTTCTTGCCGCCATTAGGTTGAAGAGTTGTTTCCTTTATGGTCACCCTGCGGGAGGGCGGCGCCACAGTTAAAGAGAGCGGGGTGGTGGGCATTGAAATCACCTGCTAGGACTGTAGGGACGTTTCGACTGAGTAATCTATGTAAGGGGATAGACTCAATGTACGGCTGTCTGGGGGGAAAGTAGCCTGTTCCCACTACGAGTCGGCCATATGAGGTCAGCAGTTCTATTGCTAGGATGTTGTCCTCTTCGACATGGATGTTACGGAATTCATATCCCCGCTTCACAAGGATGGCTACTCCACTATAAGGCCCTCTGGATTTCTCGAGTGTTGAGTAACCCGGGGGAGTTTTATGTGTTGGTCAGGTCTGGCTGCTGTTTCGTTGAGGAGGATAATGTCTGGGTTGTGGTTACACAACTCTATTTCAAAAAGGTAGCGGTTGTTGAAGAAGTGGTGAATGTTGATTTGCAGAATTGTGATCCCCATTATTTTACGTGCTTAGGTGTATAGCTGCAAGCAGAGGAGGTACGTTTGTAGGTGCAGTCCCGATGGGGTTGGTTGCGCCTCCCAGTGTGTTTCAGAGGGGTAGGGAGGGTATACTCCTGGGTGTTTACCTGCGAGAATAGAGAGGCTTCATCGCTGCTATTGGTAATGGTAACATCAGGTGACACTTCAGACTCATTCTCTGATCTCGAACTCATGTACGAGTCTGTGTCCCTCCGGTGTACTGGGGTCTCAGAACTGCCGCAGCTTGAAATAGGGACACTGGTTCTTGGTGTTGGAGGTCTAGTTCATCAAGACTATCTAGTTGCCCAGTGACTGTCTCCCTCTGAGTAGCGTGGGAGCCTGGGCGGTCAGTTTGGTCATCCTCCATGACGGTGGGTTCTGAACCTGTGTGGTCAGTTAGGTCAGCCACATTGGCGGGGAGTTCTGGACCTGAGTGGTCAGTTAGGTTAGCCTCAAAGGCGGTAGATTGTGCAACAGCTTCCGTAACCGGTGCCGGATCGTCACTTCCTGCGAGGGGCTGGTTGGGTAGGGGCCAGAGTTTGTGGGGAAGATCCCATATGAGATCGCACTATGTCTGGATATTGTATGACTATGGAACCATTGGCTTCAAACAAGGCATTGATGAGGGTGCAGAATAGCCGGTCATCACCCTTTGCTATCAAATAGAAGGCAGTGCTCTTCATTACTCCCTCTTGGATGGGGCCAGGGGGGAAAAGGGTAGAAAGGTGTGCCTTGAGCTTGGGGTGGGCTAGGGTAGAGTAGGTTGGAGTTGGATGGGGTGGGTGGGATATTGGTTGGTTCCAGGCATTGTTGGTTGAAGTGGTAGCAGTGGGGGCACTGGCATTGTTGGATGAAGAGGTAGCAGTGGAGGCACTGCCAGAGCTTGGTAGGCTTGGGAAGGCTCCTTAGGATGTAAATCCTGTGAATATAAGAAGTCTTTTTTTTTACAAAACTATTAAGTAAATACTATTGTATACTAAATAAAACTATTAAAAATAAATATATTACAAAAAAAAAAAAAAATCAAATAAAATATTAAAGAAAAAATATTGAACATTGCAAAATATATATTTTTTTTTTTAGCTATTTAAAAATTACACAGAGGAAAACAATACTACGTACTAAGAAACAGTTTTTATGATGCGATTAAAATAGCTTACCCTGTAAATGTTTGTGTAATCGCATTAATTGACGGTAACTCATTTATTTTCTGGAAAAAATATGAACTCGGGGAAGGTAATCTGAGTCCCGAGTGAACGTCGAAGCGTTCCTCGTTTTACTTATGGATAATTTAGCATAATTCCGATTAGCATTAATTTTAATATCTGATGTTCATTGACAGAGATAATTCCATCTCATTAAGACATTGCCGTGTATAATTGATGACGCGTTCGGCAGCATTGGAATAATTTCTATAACTCCCGCACCTGAGGTGTTGTTGATCGTGATATTTGGAACACATGATTATTTGTAACTAATGGATATTTCGAACCCCTGTTTTATTTTGAACGCCTGGTTATTTCGAACGCTTGATTACTGAAGCACCTGGTTACGGGAACACCCAATTATTAGAAAACCTGGTGGTAATATAGGAATAACTGATGTATCTTACCCTGGGGTGTACACACACTGGATTAACTTACACCTGGGGTGTACACACACTGGATTAACTTACCCCTGGGGTGTACACACACTGGATTAACTTACACCTGGGGTGTACACATACTGGATTAACTTACACCTGGGGTGTACACACACTGGATTAACTTACACCTGGGGTGTACACACACTGGATTAACTTACCCCTGGGGTGTACACACACTGGATTAACTTACCCCTGGGGTGTACACACACTGGATTAACTTACACCTGGGGTGTACACATACTGGATTAACTTACACCTGGGGTGTACACACACTGGATTAACTTACACCTGGGGTGTACACACACTGGATTAACTTACCCCTGGGGTGTACACATACTGGATTAACTTATACCTGGGGTGTACACACACTGGATTAACTTACACCTGGGGTGTACACACACTGGATTAACTTACACCTGGGGTGTACACACACTGGATTAACTTACACTTGGGTTGTACACACACTGGATTAACTTACACCTGGGGTGTACACACACTGGATTAACTTACACCTGGGGTGTACACACACTGGATTAACTTAAACCTGGGGTGTACACACACTGGATTAACTTACACCTGGGGTGTACACACACTGGATTAACTTACACCTGGGTGTACACACACTGGATTAACTTACACCTGGGGTGTCCACTAAATTATCTTGTAGAATCTAAATCTTTCTGTTGAATAATTAGTAGGATTGTGATACACATATAATCTACAGTGCCATGTACTGTATCAGGCAGCAGGCAACAGTCAGGCAGACAGGCAGGCAAGCAGCAGGCAGCAGTCAATATATCATGCTGTTCCAAGTATTACTGAAATAAATACACCTATCCTCTGTTATTATCTGTGTATATGTCGCTGTTAGTGTGTATATGTTGCTGTCAGTGTGCATATCTCGCTGTCAGTGTGTATATGTCGCTGTCAACATTTATGTATCGTTCTCGGTGTGTACACACACACACACACACACCCACACACAGCCCCGGTGGCCTGGTGGCTAAAGCTCTCGCTTCACGTACGGAGGGCCCGGGTTCAATTCCCGGCGGGGCGGAAACATTTCGAAGTGTTTCCTTACACACACACATCGAACAGGCCTAGTGTCTAATCGACATGTGCCTAGGACAAAATGGTAACTAACTAACACTCACGCACACTCACGCACGCACACACTTGTGTGTGTATTTAAATCAAATCTCGCACAGTTTTTACAGTGTTTATGTCATTGTAAAAGTGTTGTGACACCTATGTCGTGACACCTGTGTCACGACACAGGTGTCACAACACAGGTGTCATCATCACGTGTCACGAACTTTAAGCACCAGCTGTCACTATCAATTGTCAAGGCTGTCACAGTACCTTGTAAAGACAGTGACAGAATAGTGTACATGTGACAGAGACCTCCAGAGACCCCCAGAAACCTCCAGACCCTTCAGAGGCATCTAGAGACTTCCAGAGACCTTCAGAGACCTCCAGAGACCATCAGAGACCTCCAAAGACCTCCAGAGACCTCCAGAAACCTCCAGAGACATCCATTCACCCTAATATGTGAACACCAATACACCAGCAGGATGAACCACTTGAAAAACACCTGTGTTTTACACTGGACTACTTGAAAAACACCTGTGTTTTACACTGGACCACTTGAAAAAACACCTGTGTTTTACCCTGGACCACTTGAAAAACACCTGTGTTTCACACTGGACCACTTGAAAAACACCTGTGTTTTACCCTGGACCATTTGAAAAACACCTGTGTTTTACACTGGCCACTTGTACTCCGGAACTCCCACAATTGCATGTGGAAAAGAGTACTTTCGTACAGCTCAGTACGTTAGAAGAAACGTTTCGCCAAGCGCACTTTCTCCAGTCTCCATGAGGACTGAACAAGCCCCTCGGGGCGAGACGCTCACTTTAATAAATGTCCTGAAATGTCCACAAGTGTCCTTTTCCACAATTTGCCAGTATCACCACACAATTTACAACCAATTCCCGTGTAAGACACATGTGAAACAGCTGGGGATGTTGACTGTTGAAACGTTTCGCCTACGTGGTAACCTGGTAACCTGGTAACGTGGTAACGTGGTAACGTGGTAACGTGGTAACGTGGTAACCTGGTAACCTGGTAACCTGGTAACCTGCGCATCTTGCGCAGCACTGTTCAGCTGCGCACCTAGGAGATCTACGCTCCCTGCGACACTCTCGGTCACCATCATAATAACGCTTTACGCTTGGCTCCTAATAATTCATGCACTCGTTTGTGCATTATTCCGCCGTTAATACACTCATACAACATTCATACAATCATACGCTCTCATGCGTTGCTATAATGGTCGTATAATATTCATCGTCCATTATATTTACAAGTCTTCTTAAAAGATTACAACAATTGTCTCTGTTTACGTATTTTGAAAGATTTATGAAGTAGACCGTAAAACTTACTCTTGCTGTTAGTTTTTTTCTGTTCCATTTAACTTGGAGTGTAATATTGACCATCATAACATTAAATATATATTAAATCTTAATTAATATTCAGGTATAAATTTTGGAGTGTAATATTGAGTATATATCTTAAATATTAAAAAATCTTAAATTATATTTGTGTAAAATATAATACCAGTCATTTTAATAAATGTAACAGTTAGCCATAATTTTTAAAGTGGTGGAGGGGTAAGCCAGCGGAAGGCCTCGGTCAGATGACCAAAAATTCCAGTGAATATGTCAGTGATATATACACAGAGGTATACATATCACAGTGTATAAACAATGAGAGTATAACTTGATCACCATTTTAGGTATTAGACGTATTCTAGACTGGTAGTTTGATGGAGACAAGCAGCCTCTTTGACCCTCGTGCAGTAGATAGGCTTCAAACCTCCATTGACCCACCAGCCAGGAAAAGGTCTCGGTCAGATGACCAGAAACTCCACTGAGTAGATCAACAAAACGTCCTCAACAATACTATAAGTTAAATAATTCTAGGAGCAGTGGGAGGAATAGCTCCAGAATATCCCTCGCAGGGGAATGAATACCCTGTGATATTCCTCACAGCAGTTGTATTTTGAAGAGTATATCTTAATGTGTATACGCTGAGAGCAACGATGCATTTACGAATATACACTTGGAACTGTGTATATCTCAGTATTTAATCCCTCTATTCGTTATTAAAATACAGTGTTTCAAAACGATAGACCCAGTTTCAAAGCAGTACTCCTTTGAAACTGGGTCCTCAATTTTAAAACACCCTGTACTCTAAACTGGTAGTGTTCATGTGACATACAGTCTTAATGACCCATCGTTCAGTAGATAAGATTAAAACCTGAGTGTCAGTGTTGCAAATGTGTGAACAGAAAAGTGCATCTTGAAATTTCTTAGGAAACTGCATCACGGAAATTGACGAATTGATAAGAGGGTGATAGATTGAGTAGTGGGTGTTAGTGTAAGTGGTGTAGCGTAGTGGATAATAGTCTTGAGAGGTGTAGTGTAGTGGGTAATAGTCTTGAGAGGTGTAGTGTAGTGGGTAATAGGCTTGAGAGGTGTAACGTAGTGGGTAATAATAGTCTTGAGAGGTGTAGTGTAGTGGGTAATAGTCTTGAGAGGTGTAGCGTAGTGGGTAATAGGCTTGAGAGGTGTAGCGTAGTGGGTAATAGTCTTGAGAGGTGTAGTGTAGTGGGTAATAGTCTTGAGAGATGTAGCGAAGTGGATAATAGTCTTGAGAGGTGTAGCGTAGTGAATAATAGTCTTGAGAGGTGTAGCGTAGTGGGTAATAGTCTTGAGAGATGTAGCGAAGTGGATAATAGTCTTGAGAGGTGTAGCGTAGTGGATAATAGTCTTGAGAGGTGTAGCGTAGTGGGTAATGGTCTTGAGAGGTGTAGCGTAGTGGATAATAGTTTTGAGAGGTGTAGCGTAGTGGGTAATGGTCTTGAGAGGTGTAGCGTAGTGGATAATAGTTTTGAGAGGTGTAGCGTAGTGGGTAATAGTTTTGAGAGGTGTAGCGTAGTGGATAATAGTCTTGAGAGGTGTAGCGTAGTGGGTAATGGTCTTGAGAGGTGTAGCATAGTGGATAATAGTTTTGAGAGGTGTAGCGTAGTGGGTAATAGTCTTGAGAGGTGTAGCGTAGTGGGTAATAGTCTTGAGAGGTGTAGCGTAGTGGATAATAGTCTTGAGAGGTGTAGCGTAGTGGATAATAGTCTTGAGAGGTGTAGCGTAGTGGGTAATGGTCTTGAGAGGTGTAGCGTAGTGGATAATAGTCTTGAGAGGTGTAGCGTAGTGGGTAATGGTCTTGAGAGGTGTAGCGTAGTGGATAATAGTTTTGAGAGGTGTAGCGTAGTGGGTAATAGTTTTGAGAGGTGTAGGGCAGTGGGTAATAGTCTTGAGAGGTGTAGTGTAGTGGGTAATAGTCTTGAGAGGTGTAGCGTACCTTGAAACACTCTTAGTGCAGATTAAATCTTTCACACAGTGTGTAGCTCTGTGTAGAGCTTTATCAAGTCTTAGCTGTATCGAGTCTTGATAAAGCTCTACAGAGAGAGAAACAGCTCTTTCTACTATGCCCTCCAACATTGCCTGCTAGAGAGACTCTGAAGTTCGTGTTAGAGACTGTAGTTGGTGTGCCGGGGTCGCTGAAGCAGCTGTCAGTGGGCATTGCGTGCTCAAGTGCACACATAATGCTTGCTGGAGGAGTAACTAAAGCAGTGCATGCAACTCTTGCATGAATCCTTGTGTGTAAGAACAGTTGTCTGTGAATAAATAATGTTCTTGCCTGTTCTACTTTTAGTATCTGTTTTCTTACTGAAATGTTCTCATTTGTACTCTTGTACTCATTTTCCAGTACTCCTGTACCCGCATTCTTGTGTCTGTGCTATCGTGTCATTACTCTGTACTCTCGTAATTACACTCGTGTAACTGTACTCTCCAGCTTGTAAACACACACACACACACACACACACACACCTGCAACCACAACTAGGTGAGTACAACTAGGTGAGTACACACACGCACACGCACAGTCTGTCCCCTGATGACTTAGAAATTCGAAGAAAAGCAATCACGTACATTATCCATATTTTTGCATTACTCCACAGAGAAAGTGACACTCCAGATGTGAGTGAATGAGTACAAGAAACGTTGAGTTTAGGTCCGTGAGTAAATGAGGGTACGAAACACTGAGTTTAGGTCCATGAATGAGAAGAAAGAAAGGCCTAGTCAAGGCAGAAACAGTACATTAACTGCCGTGTTGAAGTACTCTGGCACCAGTCGTACTAATGTACGTTAAGTTCCTTGCGATTCCCCCATTAACAGTCTCTGATCTCTTAATATAGCATAATCTGAAGGGATGTTTTCAACATTCCTTTTCCTTGAGTGATAAACTAGAGTGCCCTGCCTGCCGCCATTTTTAAACCAACCAACAAGTGGTGATGAAAACTAGACGGCTTTTCGGGCCTTCCTGAGCCATTATCAAGTGGCGAATGGACACAAGATATGGAGACTTGATAGGTACGTATGAAGGCGAAGACAAAATTTGTCGAAGAAGCTTTTATTGGGTTAATATTTATTGTACCAGTTAAAGATTTTGTTCGGAAAACACCTATTGTTCCATTAAAAACTTGGTTTGCAATCTGTGTTTTTTGTGCTATTCTACAATGACTGTAGATGGAACTTATCAAAGTTTGTGTACTATCTGCAACTTATGGGTTGATGGTGAGTGCCTTCCCATCAAAAGTACCAAACTGAAGGCACCTTCTCCACTAGCACTGTTAAGTGCCATAATGAAAACACCTTCCCCACTAGCGCTATGTTAAGTCGTACTCTGCTTCGCCTGGCACCCATCTGCTGTGCCAGATTCGCCACCTTCTCAAGATTTAGAGTCACCTTTGTGGGTTTTTTTTTTGTGCCTTTGCCGGTGTTATCATTACTCACAGTCCATCATTTTCAGATAATTTGCAATGCGCGTTCTGGCACGAATGTGTTTTTTCTGGGTAATCATTACCCGCTGTCAAGTGTTCGATTCTCTTCATTATCTTGTGTTTTTTTGTGTTTTTAATGTTTATCATTAAGTTTTTTCTTGTTTTATGGCGTTCGCAATAATTACAGACTTGATTGTTCATGCTGAAGGGTGTGTGTTGTACCCTGTGTTGTGTGTGTTGTACCTTGTGTTGTGTGTGTTGTACCTTGTGTTGTGTGTGTTGTACCTTGTGTTTGTGTGTGTTGTGCCCTGTGTTGTGTGTGTTGTACCTTGTGTTTTGTGTGTGTTGTGCCCTGTGTTGTGTGTGTTGTACCCTGTGTTGTGTGTGTTGTACCTTGTGTTGTGTGTGTGTTGTGCCCTGTGTTGTGTGTGTTGTACCTTGTGTTGTGTGTGTGTTGTGCCCTGTGTTGTGTGTGTTGTACCTTGTGTTGTGTGTGTGTGTGCCCTGTGTTGTGTGTGTGTGTACCCTTTGTGTTGTGTGTGTGTTGTGCCCTGTGTTGTGTGTGTTGTACCTTGTGTTGTGTGTGTGTTGTGCCCTGTGTTGTGTGTGTTGTACCTTGTGTTGTGTGTGTGTTGTGCCCTGTGTTGTGTGTGTTGTACCTTGTATTGTGTGTGTTGTGCCCTGTGTTGCGTGTGTTGTACCTTGTGTTGCGTGTGTGTTGTACCTTGTGTTGCGTGGGTGTTGTATCCTGTGTTGCGTGTGTGTTGTACCCTGTGTTGCGTGTGTGTTGTGCCTTGTGTTGTGTGTGTGTTGTGCCTTGTGTTGTGTGTGTGTGTGTGGTTGTACATTGTGTTGTGTGTGGGGTGCACCTTGTTTTGTGTGTGGTGTGTCCTGTGTTGAGTGTGTGTGTGTGTGGGGTGCACCTTGTGTTGTGTGTGGTGTGTCCTGTGTTGAGTGTGTGTTGTGTGTGGGGTGCACCTTGTGTTGTGTGTGGTGTGTCCTGTGTTGAGTGTGTGTTGTGTGTGGGGTGCACCTTGTTTGTGTGTGGTGTGTCCTGTGTTGAGTGTGTGTTGTGTGTGGGGTGCACCTTGTGTTGTGTGTGGTGTGTCCTGTGTTGAGTGTGTGTTGTACACTGTGAATGTGTGAAGAGACTGGGAGGGTAGCGCAAGTACAGAGTGTACTCAATTCGTAGTGATTGTATACAGACTGTGTAGTGTGTACAGACTGTGTAGTGTGTACAGTCTAGGTAGTGTGTACAGACACTGTAGTGTGTACAGACTGTGTAGTGTGTACAGTCTGTGTAGTGTGTACAGTCTGTGTAGTGTGTACAGACTGTGTATTGATTGTGTTCAGAATGTGCTGATTGTGCAGACTGTGTATTGTGTTCAAACTGTGTATCGATTATGTTCAGACTATTTATTATGTCCCAAACTGTGTATTGACTGTGTTCAAACTCTATATTGATCGTGTTCAAACTGCGCACTGAATGCGTTCAGACTGTGTACTCATTATTATGTACTGACAGTACTGACAAGATACGCATTTTGTACTTATTAATTCCGACAACTGAAACATAAGAAACTCAATATAAATATAGCCAGGGAGAACATAACCCTGAGAGTTTTAATGTGTACCTGGAGAGGGTTCCGGGGGTCAGCGCCCCCGCGGCCCGGACTGTGACCAGCCTCACTACAGTACAGACGTATCACACTTTTTTTATTATACTGATCTAATTTTTTTAGATTTTGCCACCGAAGTGGCTAGTTTATTGTGCACTCCATATCTTGAGAGGTGTAGCGCAAGAGCATATTGGATACACAAAACGCCTAGGCACTTGGACCCAAAAGGGTTAACAGGAGTACATCTGGATTTATATCTACAGTTCAATTTTTTTTCCCTCGATTTTCGTATTTATATTTAGCAAAGTTTATGTAATGTTTCTCTTATGTAGTTTTTGTTATTTTTTTTATACTTTACCTTAGGTGGGACACTCACCTGGGGTTAACTTTGTTAGTGGGAAAAAGAAACTCTGTTCGGGTTTATTCTCTCCTTTATTGAGGCTGCAGTAGAGACAAGGGTGTAGAGGAAGCCATTACTGTGGCAACGTATCGCTTTGTAGACTCTTATCAAGGCGAACTTTGCTAACTTGGTAAAGCTTTGCACAAGGCGAAATATTACTTGATGAAGCTCTTCACAGAGCGAGACATGACTGGGTGAAACTCTACTCAGGGCGAAACGTTGTCGCAATAAAAAGCTTGACTCAACACCAGTGTCTTCACTTCGCTATGTTCGGCAGTACTCCTAAGTAACCTGTGTTAACACTGTATTCTTAACACTGTCTAAACTGTGTTGTTAATACTGTCTAAACTGTGTTGTTAATACTGTCTAAACTGTGTTGTTAATACCGTCTAAACTGTGTTGTTAATACCGTCTAAACTGTGTTGTTAATACCGTCTAAACTGTGTTGTTAATACTGTCTAAACTGTGTTGTTAATACTGTCTAAACTGTGTTGTTAATACTGTCTAAACTGTGTTGTTAATACTGTCTAAACTGTGTTGCTAATACTGTCTAAACTGTGTTGTTAATACTGTCTAAACTGTGTTGTTAATACTGTCTAAACTGTGTTGTTAATACTGTCTAAACTGTGTTGTTAATACTGTCTAAACTGTGTTGTTAATACTGTCTAAACTGTGTTGTTAATACCGTCTAAACTGTGTTGTTAATACCGTCTAAACTGTGTTGTTAATACCGTCTAAACTGTGTTGTTAATACCGTCTAAACTGTGTTGTTAATACTGTCTAAACTGTGTTGTTAATACTGTCTAAACTGTGTTGTTATTACTGTCTAAACTGTGTTGTTAATACTGTCTAAACTGTGTTGTTAATACCGTCTAAACTGTGTTGTTAATACCGTCTAAACTGTGTTGTTAATACCGTCTAAACTGTGTTGTTAATACCGTCTAAACTGTGTTGTTAATACTGTCTAAACTGTGTTGTTAATACTGTCTAAACTGTGTTGTTATTACTGTCTAAACTGTGTTGTTAATACTATCTAAACTGTGTTGGTAATACTGTCTAAACTGTGTTGTTAATACCGTCTAAACTGTGTTGTTAATACCGTCTAAACTGTGTTGTTAATACCGTCTAAACTGTGTTGTTAATACCGTCTAAACTGTGTTGTTAATACTGTCTAAACTGTGTTGTTAATACTGTCTAAACTGTGTTGTTAATACTGTCTAAACTGTGTTGTTAATAGCAACGTTGTTAAACTGTGTTGTTAATACCGTCTAAACTGTGTTGTTAATACCGTCTAAACTGTGTTGTTAATACTGTCTAAACTGTGTTGTTAATACTGTCTAAACTGTGTTGTTAATACTGTCTAAACTGTGTTGTTAATACCGTCTAAACTGTGTTGTTAATACCGTCTAAACTGTGATGTTAATACTGTCTAAACTGTGTTGTTAATACTGTCTAAACTGTGTTGTTAATACCTAGCAGTGACACAACTGGGTGACCTAGGATACTTCTGAGGATACCTGTTCAGGATACCTGGGAGGATACCTAGCTGAGGATGACCTAGCTGAGGATGACCTAGCTGAGGATGACCTAGCGAGGATAACCTGGCGAGGATGACCTAGCTGAGGATACTAGCGAGGATGACCTAGCTGAGGATGACCAGCTGAGGATGACCTAGCTGAGGATGACCTGCTGAGGATACCTGGCTGAGGATGACCTAGCTGAGGATGACTAGCCGAGGATGACCTAGCCGAGGATGACCTAGCTGAGGATGACCTAGCTGAGGATAACCTAGCTGAGGATGACCTAGCTGAGGATGACCTAGCTGAGGATAACCTAGCTGAGGATAACCTAGCCGAGGATGACCTAGCTGAGGATAACCTAGCTGAGGATAACCTAGCTGAGGATGACCTAGCTGAGGATGACCTAGCTGAGGATGACCTAGCTGAGGATGACCTAGCTGAGGATGACCTAGCTGAGGATAACCTAGCTGAGGATAACCTAGCTGAGGATAACCTAGCTGAGGATGACCTAGCTGAGGATGACCTAGCTGAGGATGACCTAGCTGAGGATAACCTAGCTGAGGATACCTGCTGAGGATAACCTAGCTGAGGATAACCTAGCTGAGGATGACCTAGCTGAGGATGACCTAGCTGAGGATGACCTAGCTGAGGATAACCTAGCTGAGGATAACCTAGCTGAGGATGACCTAGCTGAGGATGACCTAGCTGAGGATGACCTAGCTGAGGATAACCTAGCTGAGGATGACCTAGCTGAGGATAACCTAGCTGAGGATGACCTAGCTGAGGATGACCTAGCTGAGGATAACCTAGCTGAGGATGACCTAGCTGAGGATAACCTAGCTGAGGATAACCTAGCTGAGGATGACCTAGCTGAGGATGACCTAGCTGAGGATGACCTAGCTGAGGATGACCTAGCTGAGGATGACCTAGCTGAGGATAACCTAGCTGAGGATAACCTAGCTGAGGATGACCTAGCTGAGGATGATCTAGCTGAGGATGACCTAGCTGAGGATGACCTAGCTGAGGATGACCTAGCTGAGGATAACCTAGCTGAGGATGACTACTGAGGATGACCTAGCTGAGGATACCTAGCTGAGGATGACCTAGCTGAGGATGACCTAGCTGAGGATAACCTAGCTGAGGATGACCTAGCTGAGGATGACCTAGCTGAGGATGACCTAGCTGAGGATGACCTAGCTGAGGATGACCTAGCTGAGGATGACCTAGCTGAGGATAACCTAGCTGAGGATACCTAGCTGAGGATACCTAGCTGAGGATGATCTAGCTGAGGATACCTAGCTGAGGATAACCTAGCTGAGGAATGACCTAGCTGAGGATAACCTAGCTGAGGATGACTAGCTGAGGATGACCTAGCTGAGGATAACCTAGCTGAGGATAACCTAGCTGAGGATAACCTAGTGAGGATGACCTAGCTGAGGATGACCTAGCTGAGGATGACCTAGCTGAGGATAACCTAGCTGAGGATAACCTAGCTGAGGATGACCTAGCTGAGGATGATCTAGCTGAGGATGACCTTAGCTGAGGATGACCTAGCTGAGGATAACCTAGCTGAGGATGACCTAGCTGAGGATGACCTAGCTGAGGATGATCTAGCTGAGGATGACCTAGCTGAGGATGACCTAGCTGAGGATGACCTAGCTGAGGATAACCTAGCTGAGGATGACCTAGCTGAGGATGACCTAGCTGAGGATACCCTAGCTGAGGATGACCTAGCTGAGGATAACCTAGCTGAGGATGACCTAGCTGAGGATGACCTAGCTGAGGATGACCTAGCTGAGGATGACCTAGCTGAGGATAACCTAGCTGAGGATGACCTAGCTGAGGATGACCTAGCTGAGGATGATCTAGCTGAGGATGACCTAGCTGAGTATAACCTAGCTGAGGATGACCTAGCTGAGGATGACCTAGCTGAGGATGACCTAGCTGAGGATAACCTAGCTAAGGATAACCTAGCTGAGGATAACCTAGCTGAGGATGACCTAGCTGAGGATAACCTAGCTGAGGATGACCTAGCCGAGGATGATCTAGCTGAGGATGACCTAGCTGAGGATGACCTAGCTGAGGATGATCTAGCTGAGGATGACCTAGCTGAGGATGATCTAGCTGAGGATGACCTAGCTGAGGATGACCTAGCTGAGGATGACCTAGCTGAGGATGACCTAGCTGAGGATGACCTAGCTGAGGATGACCTAGCTGAGGATGACCTAGCTGAGGATGACCTAGCTGAGGATGACCTAGCTGAGGATGACCTAGCTGAGGATGACCTAGCTGAGGATGACCTAGCTGAGGATGACCTAGCTGAGGATGACCTAGCTGAGGATGACCTAGCTGAGGATGACCTAGCTGAGGATGACCTAGCTGAGGATGACCTAGCTGAGGATGACCTAGCGAGGATGACCTGCTGAGGTGAGCCGTGATGCTACAGGATGACCT
>WNWK01000268.1:0-107500 GCA_009830355.1 Cherax destructor | reverse complement strand
ACAACTAGGTACCCGTTAAACGCTAGGTTAACGGGAGGCAACAGGTGTGAGGACACTTGCTTATACATATCCGTGCCCGTCCAGGATTGAACCCGGGTTCTTGGGTTGTAAGCCACAAAGTGCTACCACGGAACTATGAGCATATTTTTTTTATTTACCGTTAAGCGATTCTATCGTGTTCTATGGCTACCTGTGTTATCTTTCACTCTGTTCTGTTTCCCAGCTTCGTCTTCTGTCTCGTCTCTGCCTCTGCCTGTCTCTCTCTGCGTTGTCGTCAGTCTTCTCTGTCTCTGCTTCTGCCTTCTGTCCTGTCTCTGTCTCTGTCTCTGTCTTGCTCTGTCTTCTCTCATGGTGCGTCGTCTTTCTCGTCTCTCTGTCTGTCTGTCTCATGGTTGTCGTGTCAGTCTTCTTCAATATGACAACACAAAAACATGATGTATATTATGAGAGGTTGTGGGAATCACTACGGTGGCGCCTCTCCCCGTCATGCTTCAACCTCTGCAACACCTCTGTTGCAACGCCTATGTTGTCCAACACCTGTGTGCTGTAACACTTCTATGTTGCAATACGTATATGTTGGAAAACTTCTGTGTTGCAATACTTACCCTTTGTAACCTCTGTTGCTAATCATCTCGTGTTACACACTCAAAACGGGCCAGAGTAGTACTGCAACAACAGTTATACACAGCACACCACAACCGGGGCCAGGAGCTGAGTCTCGACCCCTGCAACCACAACTAGGTTAGTACAACTAGGTGAGTACACACACTCACACGGGGCCAGAAGCCGTGATTCGACCCCTGCAACCACGTAGGTGAGTACACTTTTACCTTATATTGCAGTGGCAACGCCTTCGGTTCACAACCATAAGCTGTTGTGGGTAGCATCCTGAGGGAGGGCTTGACAATGATGCAAATGAGGGGGGTGGGGGATGTTTTTCGATTCAAGGAACTGGACTTAACTCCCCTTCCTTGAATCAAAGCTGGCTGCCAGGAAGTATATGACTCCAACGGGTTTAGCTCTTCCTGTGGGTTATCCTCAGTTATCCTGGGTTATTAATTTTCCTCAGTTACTGTTATGAATTGTTATTCTTCTTCTTCTTCTTCTTCTTCTCTTCTTCTTCTTCTTCTTCTTCTCTTCTTCTTTCAATCTCCTTAAAAGCCATATATGTAAATTAAAATGATTTACATTCACCTGGACAGACTTACCTAGCATTTTCATGTAAATTATTTACACAAGATGTCATCAGAACATTTTAAAGTGAGTTGAGCTCCCTGGCCAGGCTGCTGCTCTATACATGCTCAATTTAGAACTTTAAAGGATCTCTTTAATAATAAATCCGCCGAAGTTAATCGAGTCTGTAGTTACAAAGTCCTTAGATAAGCTTTTTTTTGTTTTAGTGATGTTTTTTAATTGTAGTTTTTTTGGAGTGTTGCTCCATCAGTGTGGTTCAATATGTGTGATAGAACATTTGTTGAATCGTCAACATGTCTATTGAAAAGCCGTCATGGAGCTATTGATTTCTAGCACGGGTTCGATAGCTATGTTCCGTTCTGGCAGATCTGTGGACGACCTCTCAAGATATATATATATATATTGACCCATCAGCATAGTCATTGATCTATTGTAATGGTTCAATAGATATAAGTGTATGTGCTGGCATATGTGGTGAAATATCAACTACATATATACTAGTTGGTAAGTAAGACTCGTATACTGTTCACACACACATACACACACACACATACATACACACACACACATACATACACACACACACACACACATCACACACACACACATACATACACACACACACACACACACACACACACACACACACACACATAGCTTGACATCTGGTCTAGCAACTGGCTGCTCGAATTTAACCCCACCAAATGCAAAGTCATGAAGATCGGAGAAGGGCAAAGAAGACCGCTGACAGAGTACAGGCTAGGTGGACAAAGGCTACAAACCTCATCAAAGGAGAAAGACCTTTGGGTGAGTATAACACCAAGCACGTCTCCGGAAACACACATCAACCAGATAACCGCGGCAGCATATGGGCGACTGGCAAACCTAAGATTAGCGTTCCGTTACCTTAACAAGGAATCGTTCAAGACACTGTACACCGTGTACGTCAGGCCCATACTAGAGTATGCAGCACCAGTCTGGAACCCACACCTGGTCAAGCACGTCAAGAAATTAGAGAAAGTGCAAAGGTTTGCGACAAGGCTAGTTCCACAACTCAGGGGACTGCCCTATGAAGAAAGGTTGAGGGAAATAGGACTAACAACACTGGAGGCCAGAAGGGTTAGAGGAAACATGATAATGACATACAAAATACTGCGGGGAATCGACAAGGTAGATAGTGACAGGATGTTCCAGAGAGGAAACACAGAAACAAGGGGACACAACTGGAAGCTGAAGACTCAGATGAGTCAGAGGGATGTTAGGAAGCAATTCTTCAGCCATAGAGTAGTTAGGAAGTGGAATAGTTTAGCGAACGATATAGTGGAGGCAGGAACCATACATATTTTTAAGACAAGGTATGATAAAGCTCATGGAGCAGGGAGAGCAGAGACTCAGTAGCGGACAGTGCAGAGGCGGGGCAAGGAGCTGAGTCTCGACCCTGCAACCACAATTAGGTGAGTACACGTCATTTGTCAGGCCCGTCTTGGAACAAGTAGCAACAGTTCACCTTATGAACAGAACTCATAGGGCGATCTAGGATTTGGTTGCTTGAGAGGCCAGAAACAGGTACACAAGGGCACAGCGGGATGTATTCAGTCTCAGTGACCAGGAATGACCTGGACAGATCAGTGGTAGAGGCAGGATCTATGCATAGCCTTATGTAATATATATATATATATATATATATATATATATATATATATATATATATATATATATATATATATATATATATATATATATATGATAAGGTTTATGAAGCTAGTAGTCAACTCATCAAAAGCCAGTTTAGGAGTAAGAGCCAGGAGCTGAGACTCAACTTCTGCAACCACTAAAAAAGGTATGGACAAAGAGCTGTTACGATATTTGGCTTAATCAAAGAGCTAAATTGATGATTAAGACAATAGACATCCAACTATTGCACAAGTGTCTTAATAATCAACTTGACAATATCTCATACTATTTTCAATACAAAGAACTTAGAACCTGTGAAACAAAGAGCTAAGAACTGAACTAAAGACTTAAAATGAAGAACTAAGAGCCTAAAGTAAAGAACTAAGAATCTAGAACTAAAGAACAGAGAAAAACGAAGAATTATAAATAGGTCAGTGTTGCGAACACTAAATCAAATGAACACAAAAATCAGCGGGTTTTTTTTTATGGCTAAGACTATACGGAAAAGAAAAAAAACAAAAGGCCGTTGCAATTCGTCTTTGTAAAGACCGAGCTAAAATATCTGATAATGAAAAAGAAACCTATGTTTTTTTTTTTTACTGCTTTATTTCGAGGTTTCAGTTAGAGTATCTTGTAATATATAAGAACATAAGAAAGACACGTAAGAAACAATGGGACAAGACCGAAACGTTTTTTAATAAATATGTTCTAGTGTTTACCTACGTATCTTTCTAAAGCAACTTGTCAATATTTATTATCACGAGGTTTATATAAAACCTCCAGCCCTCCCGTCCTACCCCCTCCACCATCACTACTACCCCCCTCAACTACAACTATCACCCCCACCTCACTCTTCCTACCACCACTATTACCACCATAACCGGAGACTGTCACAGGATCGTCTACCAGTGTGTACATCAACAGTATCATCCAACACAGTTCAAAACACATTTCTCCCTCGTAAAAAATTATTTTCCAATCCGTGCCATCAGCGCCGCCGAGCGCAGTCAAAGAAACCCGCCGGTATTCACATAAAAATGTCGTCATAGCATCAACAGAAAAAAAATGAAACTTTTTTGCTTCCCCCACGAAAAATGCTTTGGATTCGCTAGGTTTAACTTTCCGATTTTTTTCCCCTGCGGCCTTGGTGCATCTTGATGCTGGTAAAGGACCTATAATATACAAGGAATAATTCAAATTCATGAAGGCAGAACGGGAATGGTTGTTTTAGAGAAAAACCTGCCTAGTATAGGCCAGTAGGCTTGCTGCACTGTTCCTCCACTCTTATCTTATGTCTGGACTTGGTGCTACATCGCTCTTACGGGTTTATCTCTTCCCCGAGAATGCAATAACAAGGTTGTAATAATATTGGTAGAATTACCGACAATATGTTAAGTAAAAGGACACAAATGCAACTAATGTGACATTTTATTGTGGCAACGTTTCGCTCTCCAGGAGCTTTCTCAAGCCGTTACAAGCGATAATGGACATAGTGGGCTTATATATACTCTCAAAGTGAGGTGAAATACTAGTGGTGGTAGTAGTAGTGATATTAGTAGTAGTAGTAGTAATACATTATCGCTTGTAACGGCTTGAGAAAGCTCCTGGAGAGCGAAACGTTGCCACAATAAAATGTCACATTAGTTGCATTTGTGTCCTTTTACTTAACAATAACAAGGTTCTCTGCGGCTGCCTCTCTGATAGCGCAGCACTGGCCATTCCCTACACCCGAACACCTCTTATAGCGACCGTAAACCAGATCGGAACACCTCTTGACGACCTCCAGTGTTCGGAAGGTCTGTGGGTAACGACTGGAGGACCTTTTTGATATCTTATTCAAGGATTATTGTGCACTTCCTTGACAAGTGGCCGCTCAACACTAAGGTTATCACGTCCACTTGGACGAATCGAAGTGGCAAGTCGGCAAGAATTGGGCCAGGGGTCGAAGGTTCTAAATAATAGTTGAAGTGAGATTCAGCAAGGTTCTCTTAGTCCAGAGTGGCCAACACTAGATGTGTCCCCGGCCGCTGCGCCATCCCAGAAAGTCATCCAGGTATCCCATTATCCAACCCCCTCTACTTCAGTCATCCAAGAAAGTTATCCAGGTATCCCATTATCCAGCCCCCTCTACTTCAGTCATCCAAGAAAGTCATCCAGGTATCCCATTATCCAGCCCCCTCTACTTCAGTCATCCAAGAAAGTTATCCAGGTATCCCATTATCCAGCCCCCTCTACTTCAGTGATCCAAGAAAGTCATCCAGGTATCTCATTATCCAGCTCCTCTACTTCAGTCATCCGAGAAAGTCATCCATGTATCCCATTATCCAGCCCCCTCTACTTCAGTCATCCCAGAAAGTTATCCAGGTATCCCGTTATCCCAGTCCCCGATACCTCAGTGATCCAAGAAAGGTATCCCCGCATCCTATAACCAATGCCCACTTTACCAATCCTTTAAATAGGGATTATAGTAAATTCGCAGTATATAAACACATAGAATATATGAGCAACATGTATACTGTGTATAGACATAAACCTTTCGGTGTGTGTATATCCTGTTTGGTATATCTCAGAGTACATGCCAAAGATATACATACAATCATCAGTATTACGCTCAGGCGAGGCTGTTTATGGAAAGATTAAACAATATAAATACCGGGTTTGCGTCCCCCCAAAAAATTCATGCAGCCTATTTTAACACAAAGCATTAATCGCATTGCATAATCCATGCCATATGTTCACCGCCCGATTAAAATCAAACTAATTCCCTTCCATTAAAAAAAATAAATAATCTGTTCAAAATTTTCCAACCATTGATATGACTTGAGTCAAAGATCTTTTTTTTTTTTTTGGTCATCTGACCGAGACCTTCCACTGGCTTACCGGTCCATTAGTAATGTTCAGTAATTGTATTTATCTAAAAATTACTAAAAAAATTTTTAGAAAATGTCAGAAATTTATATATGATAATATTTCACTGGTTCTTTTATAGAAATAAGAAATATGTAAAGTTTATTAAATTCTAATAGATTATGTTCTATTAATTAAAAAAATAATGCTTCTTTAACGAAAAATATCTTCCTATTCTTGTTTAAAATTTGGTATATTAAAGTCTTTAAAGCATTTACAATTTACTTCTTATTTTCGAAATATTGTTTTTTTACTTTTCTGGAAGTCATCAGTACGGTAATGAGGCTTTCTGTGTATTACACGAGGGTCATTAAGACTGCTTGATTAATGGTGCTTGTAGACTGTACTACACGAGGGTCATTAAGACTGCTTGATTAATGGTGCTTGAAGACTGTACTACACGAGGGTCATTAAGACTGCTTGATTAATGGTGCTTGAAGACTGTACTACACGAGGGTCATTAAGACTGCTTAATTAATGGTGCTTGAAGACTGTACTACACGAGGGTCATTAAGACTGCTTAATTAATGGTGCTTGAAGACTGTACTACACGAGGGTCATTAAGACTGTTTGACACCTATTAACCACTTGTCAAGAACACGTTAATACCTGTAGATGAATGGTTCAGAGAACCGAAAAGTTGGTAAATTAGACACATAAGCAACACTTGTGTGTCTTTATTGAGGAAACGTTTCGCTTCACGATTCTCCTTTGTATGGACTGATGAAGCCACTGTGGGGCGAAACGTTTCCTCAATAAAGATACCCAAGTGTTGCATATGTGTCTAATTTACCAACTTTAATGCCTAAATTACAGTTGTTAAAAATTGCCAACCATTTTATTTTCGGTTTTCTTACCGTACGAGAATATTAAAAAAGTTATTTTTCTTTTTATGAAGGATTTCCACACACACACAAAAAATATATTGAGTCCTTTATTCACGGAGGTGAAAAGTACAGTCGAAATGTCACGACCTAAACTAAGTAACAATTTATTCAATGTTTAAGCCCTTGACCGAAATGCTCTTTCTTCTCCTCTTTCTCCTCGTCCTCCTCTTTCTTCTCCTCCTCCTCTTCCTTCTCTTTCTCCTGCTCTTCCTGCTGCTCCTCGCCACAGCATAATTTACTAACATTACGCATCAATCACACTTCAGCACTGGTGGTCATTACAGATAACACCTCATGCTACGTCAGTCAACCTTCATGCCACGTCACTCACTCCTCATGGCTAAACTTTGTTCATGAACCCCTCGCTCGGCTCATGTTATAAACTCGTAAATACAACTTATACATGTAATCTGATAAACAAAGCTGACTTAATATACTTCCACAAACGATTGTTCTTTTTTTTTCCCCCGTCACCCTCGGGGGCCATAGTTCAGGGTTGAGTAATGACGGATCAATATTCATTGTTTTCTGATTTCTGGATGTCTTAACCATTGTTACTGCAATTTCTAATACTGTTATACTCTTTGCTCTAATATATCCCGGGAACTTTTGCGGGGATTGGAAAATATGAGCGTGAAAACTATATTTGCCGGGGGAGTAATGCTGTTCACTCAGACTAGACAAATGTCGTCATATTTCTGTGTTTTCGTATTGAGCCGCCTGCGTGGATTCTACATGCGGATCGTTGGAGAGTGGCACAAGAACGGGTCATGCGATCCGGATCGTCCGCAAGTGGCGCAAGAACGGATGGTATCGCCAACGATGTTAAACATACTATGTCGTTCTTCGAAAGGAAAGCTTCGATCTCGTCCCTTCAATACCGCCCATAAAACCAGGAAGGTATCACCTCAGTCCTACTGTGGGGACTGAAGATTAAGACACATGGAGACTCCATGGAGCTGAACTCTTCTCCAGGCTGAGGGACTGACCACCTCAAATACTTTTTCTCCAAGGATGATGGACTGATTACATCATCTTTATTTCATTTCCACTGCTTCCTTTGCATTTGACTGAAGAAGCCTACTGTGTAGGCGAAACGTTTCATTATAAAGATACCCAACTGTTGCACATGTGTCTTAATCTTCAACAATACTGTGAGGACTGTCTTCTACGTCTTTCGCCTTGATTGTAAATAATACCAACAATCCTTTGAGGATTGTTGGTATTATTTACAATTTACGAGTAACTTCGACAGTTCTAGGACTGATGAAACCAATCTTGGCGAAATGTTCCCTTTAATAAATATCTTGAACTATACTCAAGTGTCCTCTTCCGTGTTTGGTCGTGATATCGGAAACGTTGTCTTTATTTCTTACGACGTGGGGACTACGGAAAGTGGAAGGGGAATAAGGAGCAAAGAGGGTTGTTGAGGTGAGAGAAAGAGGACATGGTGGTGGTAGTAGTAGGAACACCTCCAGTGTTGGTATACCTGAAGACTGGTGGTGGTATATCTGAAGGATGGTGGTTGTATACCAGAAGGGTGGTAGTGGTATACCTGAAGGATCCCTGAAGGATGCTTTCCTGAGGAATGTCAACACCCCCGCTCCCGGATTACGGTGTTATACCTGAAGGATCCCTGAAGGATTCTTCCTGAGGGATATCAACACCCCTTGCGGCCCGGTCCAAGACCAGAGAGAATTCTCAGCATAGAAAATGTGCGTAGAGAGAGAAAGATTCACCCGTCGGGGAATACATAATATTTGGTGATGTTATTTCTCTGTACTGAACTGTCAGTGTTTTTTCCAGCTTTTTCCTAAGACAGATTAATCAAATTCTTCTTCCCTAAAGGTTTTGTACCCAAATTCAATAAAACTATATGATTTGTGTACTCAGTTCACTTGAATTTTAGCATGAATATACAGTTTTGTATTCTTTTATACTGTGGCTTGAAGTTACCCCCTTAGAAATAACTAAACAAGTGGTAAGCTATGCAGTGTCACACTAGAAAGTGGACGTAATTGATTACTAAGTAGTAAGGAACTTTCTGCACACTTGTAACTTAAGTGGGTTTCACGGATATCAATCTTTAAGTGTCCACTTAAACAGTATTTGCTAAGCTCAGTGCCTAATCAAATCTGCTAATTAATTCTGCCGAGGGTATTATATTCACTCTCGTTCCTCCTGGTATAACACCATACTCCTGGAATATGTCGCCTCAGCCCTCTCAATCAGTCCCTCAGACTAAGGGACTGATTACCTCATCTTTTGGAAACAAATGGTATAAAATACCGACACAATGGAAAAATAAACACATAAGCAGTATAATGTGATCCTTTATTGACAACGTTTCGCCCACGCAGTGGGCTTTATCGAGTCACAACCAGATCTACCTGGATAAAAGATACATGAGTATTTGTATCTTTTATCCAGGTATATCTGTTTGTGACTCGATAAAGCCCACTGCGTGGGCGAAACGTTGTCAATAAAGGATCACATTATACTGCTTATGTGTTTATTTTTCCACCTCATCTTTTGTATATATTTCTACAGTCTTCCAATTATATCCTTGAATTTGTATTGATAAAGCCACTGGAGGGCGAAACGTCTACAATAAAGAAACCCAAATGTTGTACTCCAGGAGGATTTGGATAAATTAATGTCTTGGTCTGAAAAGTGGCAGATGAAGTTCAATGTGGACAAGTGTAAGGTGCTTGTCGTTGGTAATGAAAATATCCCTCGAATTTATAAACTAGGTGAAGTTGAGCTTGATCATACAAAATGTGAAAAAGACTTGGGAGTCATGGTAAGCAGAAATCTAAAGCCAAGACAACAGTGCCTAAGTGTGCGCAATAAGGCTAACAGATTACTAGGATTTATTTCAAGAAGTATAAGCAACAGAAGTCCAAAAGTTATTTTACAGCTCTATACATCACTAGTGAGACCTCATTTGGATTATGCAGCTCAGTTTTGGTCTCCTTACTACAGGATGGATATAGATTCATTGGAGAACATACAAAGAAGAATGACTAAAATGATTTACAGTATAAGAAATCTCCCGTATGAAGATAGACTTAGAGCGTTGAATCTCCACTCTCTGGAGAGACGTAGAATGAGGGGAGATATCATCGAGGTGTACAAGTGGATGATGGGCATAAACAAGGGAGATATTAATAAAATACTGAGGATATCGAACCAAGTAAGAACGAGAAATAACGGATTTAAATTGGATAAATTTAGATTTAGAAAGGACATAGGCAAGTACTGGTTTTCGAACAGAGTTGTAGATGCGTGGAACAATCTTCCGAGTACTGTGATAGAGGCTAGGACCTTGGGTGGCTTTAAAAAGAGATTGGACAAATATATGAGTGGGAGGGGCTGGGTTTGATTTGTGTCGTGAGTACGGGAATAAATTTTTAGGTAGTGGTGGTTTTGATAAGGACCTGCCTTGTATGGGCCAGTAGGCCTTCTGCAGTGTTCCTCCATTCTTATGTTCTTATGTTCTTATGTACATGTGTCTAATTTTTCATCTTGTCGTTACTGTATAACATTCATGTACGTATGTCATCTGAGTTCCCTCAGAAGTAGAATATGTCAGCTCAGTCCAGCGAACCTTGAATATATCCTCTCATCTAATCTCTCTCTCTCTCTCTCTCTCTCTCTCTCTCTCTCTCTCTCTCTCTCTCTCTCTCTCTCCAGTGCAACATTAGGGCGCGGTTGCAACTTATCAACAAGAGCAGTGAGATCAATATTATCCGGCCAATTCACTGCTCACAATCAATACTTACAAAAGGTCAACTTGTTACATTGGCCTGTGTACAGATGCCCCCCGCTTATCCGAACCACCTCTCGCTTATCCGTACACTGCCAGTTTGCACCTCAACACCAGGTGGCTCTGGCGGCCACCAGTCAGTGTTGATTCGTTTTCTTATCGCTCTCCAGACATTTGCGGGGTGGAAAAGTTAAAATTTCTCTTTGTTTTTTTCGTATAGCTGAAGCTTAAGACACACCCACATGACACTCGTTTCTCCTGGAGTAAGATCCAAACGTCGGGCTGACGACGCAATACTCTGTATGGGACGACGTTTCGCTCTGTGTGGAGCTTTATCAAGTTTTGGCTTTATAAAGTTCTACACGAGCGAGCTTCTTCTTCCCTTCCCGCTGACCGAGGGAGATCCAAGGAGCTCACAGCAGCTTACAGAAACTCCCGCATCGTCAGGAGGTTTAGAACTGCCCAGATACAGGAAGTATTCAGAGGTGCTCTTTGATAGGCGCATTCAAGCATGTCAGATTGATTGGCCCAATAACCACACCATGGTCGTGCTAACACACAGACCATGGTTGTCCTAACATAAACAGACCATGGTCGTCCTAACATAGACAGACCATGGTCATCCTAACAGAGACAGACCAGGGGCGTCCTAACATAGACCATGGTCGTCCTAACAGAAACTTACCTGTGTATATATCGTCGTACTGTTTATATTTTACACTGATTCTACGCATATAGGAACGCACACCCTTTCACTAAAAATTGTGTGTGTGTTTCGTCCGAATTAACCTCAAGGTAGTAGGTAGGTCGTTGTGTATGTACTGAGAGTTTTACAAGAAAGGTATACAATACCGACTGAGATTTACCTTATATAAACCTGCATATAGACAAACTTCTCCCAGTGAAGGCGAGACGTATGGGCAAGTCTCCTTACACCTGCTGCCCTCTTCACCTAGTACTAAATAGGTGCCTGGGTGGTTGGCACTGCCGGTGCTTAGGCCTCGTCAACTCAGGTCGAGCTTCGGTTAATGTAGTATTTATCAGAGCAGAGAGTGGCTGAGGATTTTCTTGAGTAGTTCAACAGTATCTGGTGTGTACGTGGTGCTGGTCCTTGATGTTTGTACCAGAATAGTTTAGTAGTGTCTGGTGTGTACGTGGTGTAGGTCCTTGATGTTTGTACCAGGATAGTTCAGTAGTGTCTGGTATGTACGTGGTACAGGTCCTTGATGCTTGTACCAGAATAGTTCAGTATAGTCTGGTGTGTACGTGGTACAGATCCATTCTATCTCTAATAAGCCAACTCAAGAAACCACTCTTAGAAGATTGAGGCTTACGTAAGTAGGCATTTCTATACTCTCTCATTAGGAGAAAAAGCCATGGGCGTGGGCATGAGCGTGGGCGTGTGCAGGATAATTGCAGCTACAAAGAAGGCAGCCACTACCCACACTGACCTCTCTCTCCCTCCTACTAGTTTAAAGGTTATGTCCAACAAACCTCGCTCTTTCTTGTCTTTTGGCCAGCCGTTCACTTTCTTTTCGTCAAGTTCCCAAATTATGTGTTCAGTCTTTTTTTTATATTAAATGTTAAAGATTTTGTTAGATAATATGTTACTGGTGACTCGTATTGTACTGAATTAATGGTAATAATAATAATAATAATAATATTATTATATTATATATTATTATTATTATTATTATTATTATTATTATTATTATTATTATTATTATTATTATTATAAATGGAAAAAATATTTGTAATAATACTGGCATATATAAATATTGTTGCCTTTTTATGTTCTTTTTCTTCACGATAATAATAATAATAATAATAATAATAATAATAATAATAATAATAATAATAATATTATGAATATTAGTAGTAGTAGTAGTAGTAGAAGTGGAGGTATAACGAGTAGTAGTAGTATCAGTATTAATAGTACAACCAGCAGTAGTATCAGCAACATAAATATGATTATAATTTGCCTATTTTAAAAATATATCATTTGCACTACTAATATTTAAATTATGGAGGAGAGAGAGAGAGAGAGAGAGAGAGAGAGAGAGAGAGAGAGTACACACACTTGAGGAGTCACTCTGGCTTTACGGCACCAAGGGACACAGGTATTAAAGACACTTAACCTCAACATCAACACTGCCAGAACTCCAACACCTGCCAGCCGCAAATAAAAAAAAAATTATGATCGATATACGCATTCTCACGTTCAAGAACTCTGTAATTTGGCGACGCATCAGCGCGAATTATGAAGAATCGATGCGGTAAGTGACGAAGCTACACTTGATAGTAAGCAAGAGGAGCAGTGAACACTTTGAACTCTCTCTCTCTCTCTCTTCTCTCTCTCTCTCTCTCTCTCTCTCTCTCTCTCTCTCTCTCTCTCTCTCTCTCTCTCTCTCTCTCTTTGAAATCCAAAACGTAGTGGTAAGCTCCTTTCTCCTATAAGAACATAAAGAAGGAACACCGCAGCAGGCCCACTGGCCCATGCGAGGCAGGTTCAAGTCTTCTACCGGCTTAAGCCAATGCCTTAACCTAATTAGGTCAGGTCACATTCACTTAAGGAAGGAGCACGGCAACTGACCTAGTAGCACAAGCTGGTCAGGTCCAACTCACACCCACACACACCCACTCATGTATTTATCCAACCTATTTTTAAAACTACACAACATCTTAGCTTCTATGAGGGCACTCGGGAGTTTGTCCCACTCATCCACAACTCTATTGCACAAATAATGGTCCGACTCCAGCCATTCACAAAGTCACACTAAGAAAAAGAAGAGAAGGAGGGAGTATATATAGAGGCCTCTATTACCAGACCAGTGCTTTCCTATGTGAGGGTTATTCGTGTATTGTTCCAGTCACGGTGCCGTACAATTTCGTTCTTTCTCCAAAACACAGACGTTTTTTTCTAAGTTTAGTGAGGAAAATACAAATTAAAAATGCTAAACTCATAATGTATGCTAGACAGTATTTAATAATACTTAGGTGAAAGAGAGAGAGAGAATTTGATAAGATAAACGTGAGATACAGTAACATACTGGTGGAATTATTGATGAAGAGAGACCGTGAAAAAAAAAAGTGAGAAAAAATCCTTGTAACTGGAGGTTTTTAACTATGAAGAAATAAACTGGGCCACTTACGAGGCCGCACCTGCCAATAAATGGTCACTGGATTTCCAAATGTAATCCAATTTTTTTTTTTGGTTGGAGAGGTTTCGCCACACAGTGGCTTCATCAGTCCAGTACAAAGAAGAATGGATGAAGATCAAAAAGAGTTTTGAGGTGATCAGTCCCTCAGCCTGAAGTCGATGTAGTAATCAATCCATCAGTCTTGAAAAGATTGATGTACTGGTCATCTGACCGAGACCTTCCGCTGGCTTACTGGTCCACCCCTCTTTAAAAATTATGGTTATTAGATTTCCTTTTAGATCTAATATAGGAAGTGGAGAAGTCAAGAAACTTAAGAGGTACCAGACTTCAAAAAATATGTAAATGTAAAAAGAGTGAAAGACAAAACCAACTCTTTTTATTCGTGTTTGTAAAACGTGAAGTAAACGCTGAAGATAAAATATAGACAAGAAATATCGTCGAGAAATTTTCTGATGAGAAAATATGCGAGTAGTTTAATAGAAAATTCAGTTTCCTGTCTAAAAAACTTATTTCCGGCCTAAAAATACTTCCCGTCTAAAAAAAAAACTTGCTTCCCGTCTAAAAAAAACTTACTTCCTGTCTGAAAAAACTTGCTTCCTGTCTAAAAAGTCATGTCTAAACCTACTGACCTGTTACAACAGTCACAAAAACTGTTCAATAAAGAAATGGCACGTTGAATTTATATATATTCTTAAAAAAAACTATAATTGGAGATCCTTATGAAAGATTAATTTTGAAAACAGCAGAAATATGGGACAAATAAAAAGGCAATGGGTGGAAGGTTTCATATTTTGAGAAGAAATTGCGAGAATTTACAGGAGCAAAAATGTCTTGGTGGGAAAACGTCATCAGAGGGGTGCCACAAGGATCTGTACTGGCGCCTACACTCTTTTAACTTATACAAATAGATTACCTGAAATAATACAAACTACATCAATACATTTTTAGACGATGCAAAAAAAAAAATCGTAGGTACAATAAAAATTACTGATCAATGACTACAGAATAACTTGGTTATATTGAGCAAGTTGAGTGATAGACAGATGATGGAATGTTAAATAGACAAATGGAGGGGCAACGAAATATTGAAAATATCAGACAGACAGAGGAACCTACAAGGTTATTGTTAAAAACTTGTCGCAGGAAAAGCAGGTAAATTAGACTGAGAGAAACTCGCTTGTTATACTGGCAAACTATAAAATAACTTTTAAATATAAGGAGAAATATTATAAATGCTGCTTCTGTACACACACACACACACACATACCTGACGAAGCTACCACCACCAACACCACCACCACTACAAGCACTAGCACCACCATCAGCAGTAGCACCACCATCAGCAATACCACCACCACTGCCACCGCCACCGCCACCACCACCACCGCCACCACCACCGCCACCAATACCACTGCCACCACCACCGCCACCACCACCACTGCCACCACCACCGCCACCACCACCACTGCCACCACCACCGCCACCAAACCACATACAGATTTTATACCTTAACTGCCTCCATTGTCAGAATACCGTCAGTAAAGTGCTGTCAGCAGCTACACAGACAGTCCTGGGGCGAGGAGAACCTCTTATTGATGTTTAAATTACAGTGAACTCTCCACCTTACTGCTTCTGACACAGCTGTCAGTAGCACATTACCACACTCTCAGTAGCACATTACCACACTCTCAGTAGCACATTACCACACTCTCAGTAGCACATTACCACACTCTCAGTAACACACTACCACACTCAGTAACACACTACCACACTCAGTAACACAATACCACACTCTCAGTAGCACATTACCACACTCAGTAACACACTACCACACTCTCAGTAACACACTACCACACTCTCAGTAGCACACTACCACACTCAGTAACACACTACCACACTCAGTAACACAATACCACACTCTCAGTAGCACATTACCACACTCTCAGTAGCACACTACCACACTCTCAGTAGCACACTACCACACTCAGTAACACACTACCACACTCTCAGTAACACACTACCACACTCAGTAACACACTACCACACTCAGTAGCACACTACCACACTCTCAGTAGCACACTACCACACTCTCAGTAGCACACTACCACACTCAGTAACACATACCACACTCTCAGTAACACACTACCACACTCAGTACACACTACACACCTCAGTAGCACACTACCACATCTCAGTAGCACACTACCACACTCTCAGTAGCACACTACCACACTCAGTAACACAATACCACACTCTCAGTAACACACTACCACACTCAGTAAACACTACCACACTCAGTAGCACACTACCACACTCTCAGTAGCACACTACCACACTCTCAGTAGCACACTACCACACTCAGTAACACAATACCACACTCTCAGTAGCACATTACCACACTCTCAGTAGCACACTACCACACTCAGTAGCACACTACCACACTCAGTAACACAATATCACACTCAGTAACACACTACCACACTCAGTAACACACTACCACACTCAGTAGCACACTACCACACTCTCAGTAGCACACTACCACACTCTCAGTAGCACACTACCACACTCAGTAACACACTACCACACTCAGTAACACACTACCACACTCAGTAACACACTACCACACTCAGTAGCACACTACACACTCTCAGTAGCACACTACCACACTCTCAGTAGCACACTACCACACTCAGTAGCACACTACCACACTCTCAGTAACACACTACCACACTCTCAGTAGCACACTACCACACTCAGTAACACACTACCACACTCAGTAGCACATTACCACACTCTCAGTAGCACACTACCACACTCAGTAACACACTACCACACTCAGTAACACACTACCACACTCTCAGTAGCACACTACCACACTCAGTAACACACTACCACACTCAGTAGCACATTACCACACTCTCAGTAGCACATTACCACACTCTCAGTAGCACACTACCACACTCAGTAGCACACTACCACACTCAGTAACACAATACCACACTCAGTAACACAATACCACACTCTCAGTAGCACACTACCACACTCAGTAACACACTACCACACTCAGTAACACACTACCGCACTCAGTAACACACTACCACACTCAGTAACACACTACCACACTCTCAGTAACACACTACCACACTCAGTAACACACTACCACACTCAGTAGCACACTACCACACTCAGTAACACACTACCACACTCAGTAACACACTACCACACTCAGTAACACACTACCGCACTCAGTAACACACTACCACACTCGGTAGCACACTACCACACTCAGTAACACACTACCACACTCTCAGTAACACACTACCACACTCAGTAACACACTACCACACTCTCAGTAACACACTACCACACTCAGTAACACACTACCACACTCAGTAACACATTACCACACTCAGTAATACACTACCACACTCAGTAACACACTACCACACTCAGTAGCACACTACCACACTCTCAGTAACACACTACCACACTCAGTAGCACACTACCACACTCAGTAACACACTACCACACTCAGTAACACATTACCACACTCAGTAATACACTACCACACCTCAGTAACACACTACCACACCTCAGTAACACACTACCACACCTCAGTAACACACTACCACACTCTCAGTAACACACTACCACACTCTCAGTAACACACTACACCTCAGTAACACACTACCACACTCAGTAACACACTACCACACACTCAGTAACACACTACCACACCTCAGTAACACACTACCACACTCCAGTAACACACTACCACACCTCAGTAACACACTACACACACTCAGTAATACACTACTCAACACCACTCTCAGTAACACACTACCACACACTCAGTAACACACTACCACACACTCAGTAACACACTACCACACTCTCAGTAACACACTACCACACACTCAGTAACACACTACCACACTCAGTAACACACTACCACACACTCAGTAACACACTACCACACTCTCAGTAACACACTACACACAGTAACACTACACACCTCAACACACTACCACACTCTCAGTAACAACTACACACTCAGTAACACCTACCACACTCCAGTAACACACTACCACACTCTCAGTAACACACTACCACACTCTCAGTAACACACTACCACACTCTCAGTAACACACTACCACACACTCAGTAACACACTACCACACTCTCAGTAACACACTACCACACTCTCAGTAACACACTACCACACTCTCAGTAACACACTACCACACTCAGTAACACACTACCACACTCTCAGTAACACACTACCACACACTCAGTAACACACTACCACACACTCAGTAACACACTACCACACACTCAGTAACACACTACCACACACTCAGTAACACACTACCACACACTCAGTAACACACTACCACACTCTCAGTAGCTTCCTTCAATAGAGTCTATCTTTCAACTTTTCAACACTGGAGTTACAACCTTATAAGTGGACCTTCCTGAGTAGGAGGGAGTAACCTACTCGTGGAGAGGACCTTCCTGAGTAGGAGGGAGTAACCTACTCGTGGAGAGGACCTTCCTGAGTAGGAGGGAGTAACCTACTCGTGGAGAGGACCTTCCTGGGTAGGAGGGAGTAACCTACTCGTGGAGAGGACCTTCCTGGGTAGGAGGGAGTAACCTACTCGTGGAGAGGACCTTCCTGAGTAGGAGGGAGTAACCTACTCGTGGAGAGGACCTTCCTGGGTAGGAGGGAGTAACCTACTCGTGGAGAGGACCTTCCTGGGTAGGAGGGAGTAACCTACTCGTGGAGAGGACCTTCCTGAGTAGGAGGGAGTAACCTACTCGTGGAGAGGACCTTCCTGAGTAGGAGGGAGTAACCTACTCGTGGAGAGGACCTTCCTGGGTAGGAGGGAGTAACCTACTCGTGGAGAGGACCTTCCTGGGTAGGAGGAGTAACCTACTCGTGGAGAGGACCTTCCTGGGTAGGAGGGAGTAACCTACTCGTGGAGAGGACCTTCCTGGGTAGGAGGGAGTAACCTACTCGTGGAGAGGACATTCCTGGGTAGGAGGGAGTAACCTACTCGTGGAGAGGACCTTCCTGAGTAGGAGGGAGTAACGTACTCGTGGAGAAGACCTTCCTGGGTAGGAGGGAGTAACCTACTCGTGGAGAGGACCTTCCTGGGTAGGAGGGAGTAACCTACTCTTGGAGAGGACCTTCCTGAGTAGGAGGGAGTAATCTACTCGTGGAGAGGACCTTCCTGGGTAGGAGGGAGTAACCTACTCGTGGAGAGGACCTTCCTGGGTAGGAGGGAGTAACCTACTCGTGGAGAGGACCTTCCTGGGTAGGAGGGAGTAACCTACTCGTGGAGAGGACCTTCCTGAGTAGGAGGGAGTAACCTACTCGTGGAGAGGACCTTCCTGGGTAGGAGGGAGTAATCTACTCGTGGAGAGGACCTTCCTGGGTAGGAGGGAGTAACCTACTCGTGGAGAGGACCTTCCTGAGTAGGAGGGAGTAATCTACTCGTGGAGAGGACCTTCCTGGATAGGAGGGAGTAATCTACTCGTGGAGAGGACCTTCCTGGGTAGGAGGGAGTAACCTACTCGTGGAGAGGACCTTCCTGGGTAGGAGGGAGTAACCTACTCGTGGAGAGGACCTTCCTGAGTAGGAGGGAGTAATCTACTCGTGGAGAGGACCTTCCTGGGAAGGAGGGAGTAACCTACTCGTGGAGAGGACCTTCCTGAGTAGGAGGGAGTAATCTACTCGTGGAGAGAACCTTCCTGAGTAGGAGGGAGTAATCTACTCGTGGAGAGAACCTTCCTGAGTAGGAGGGAGTAATCTACTCGTGGAGAGAACCTTCCTGAGTAGGAGGGAGTAACCTACTCGTGGAGAGGACCTTCCTGAGTAGGAGGGAGTAACCTACTCGTGGAGAGAACTTTCCTGGGTAGGAGGGAGTAACCTACTCGTGGAGAGGACCTTCCTGGGTAGGAGGGAGTAACCTACTCGTGGAGAGAACCTTCCTGGGTAGGAGGGAGTAACCTACTCGTGGAGAGGACCTTCCTGGGTAGGAGGGAGTAACCTACTCGTGGAGAGAACCTTCCTGGGTAGGAGGGAGTAAGAACGAGTGAACTAGCCTTCAAATTACACACCTGAGCTGTATAGATTTTTGTCTAGTAGATCACACCCTGTTCTCTCCCTTCTCCCCCTCCCCTTCCCCTCTCTCACTCTTCCCCTCCCGTCCCTCTCTCCTGTCCCTCTCTCTCCTCTCCCTTTCTCCTGTTTCATTTCCTTCCTTCTATTCTGTCCTCTCATCTCATCTCTGTCACCATCTGAACTATGCACCATCCTGGACTAGCACCACCATCCTGGAACTATCCACCATCCTGAACTATGCCACCATCCTGAATTTGCCACTCCTGGAACTATGCCACCATCTGAACTGCACCATCCTGGAACTATGCACCACCATCCTGAACTATGCACCACCATCCTGGAACTATGCACCATCACCCTGAACTGCCCATCTGGAACTATGCACCACCATCCTGGAACTATGCACTCATCCGAACTATGACCACCATCCTGGAACTATGCACCACCATCCTGGAACTATGCACCACCATCCTGGAACTATGCACCACCATCCTGGAACTATGCACCACCATCCTGGAACTATGCACTACCATCCTGGAACTATGCACCACCATCCTAGAACTATGCACCACCATCCTGGAACTATACACCACCATCCTGGAACTATGCACTACCATCCTGGAACTATGCACCACCATCCTGGAACTATGCACCACCATCCTGGAACTATACACCACCATCCTGGAACTATACACCACCATCCTGGAACTATGCACCACCATCCTGGAACTATACACCACCATCCTGGAACTATACACCACCATCCTGGAACTATACACCTGCCATAATGGAACAAAACAGCTGAACCACCTCTCCACACGGACTGGATTCGCCCCAACACAAGGAAGAGGATAATTTGACACGAAAATTGCGGTGGGTGCGGGTAATCACGCACAGGTGGTGTCACCTGGCTGCTTCTCACGGGGCGCCGATGAGAGTGTGGCAGCGCTGACTGCTATCTACCTGGCCGCTTCGATTCCCGGTAATGCGCGAGAAATGACATATTACCTGAGCGTGTAATGGGGTACACCTGCCGCCGGCCATTATCTCCACGAATCTAATGGGCTCATTGTTCGTCTCTAAAGCCGTAGCAGCGGGCGAAATTCGTGGCGACTGGGAAATATTACTTGCCTGAGTGTCTCCCTGCGAGATATTACTCACCTGAGTGTCTCTCTGGGAGGTATTACTCACCTGAGTGTCTCTCTGGGAGGTATTACTCACCTGAGTGTCTCTCTGGGAGGTATTACTCACCTGAGTGTCTCTCTGGGAGGTATTACTCACCTGAGTGTCTCTCTGGGAGGTATTACTCACCTGAGTGTCTCTCTGGGAGGTATTACTCACCTGAGTGTCTCTCTGGGAGGTATTACTCACCTGAGTGTCTCTCTATGAGGTATTACTCACCTGAGTTTCTCTCTGGGAGGTATTACTCACCTGAGTGTCTCTCTGGGAGGTATTACTCGGCTGAGTGTCTCTCTGGGAGGTATTACTCGGCTGAGTGTCTCTCTGGGAGGTATTACTCACATGTCTCTCTGGAAGGTATTACTCACTTGTCTCTCTGGAATGTATTACTCACCTGAGTGTCTCTCTGGAAGGTATTACTCACATGTCTCTCTGGAAGGTATTACTCACATGTCTCTCTGGAATGTATTACTCACCTGAGTGTCTCTCTGGAAGGTATTACTCACATGTTAATCTGGAAGGTATTACTCACCTGAGTGTCTCTCTGGAAGGTATTACTCACCTGAGTGTCTCTCTGGAAGGTATTACTCACCTGAGTGTCTCTCTGGAAGGTATTACTCACCTAAGTGTCTCTCTGGAAGGTATTACTCACCTGAGTGTCTTTCTGAGAGATATACACGTAAAATGCATATTTTTTTTTACACAGCTGAAGTTACAGGCTAAGAACTGTTATCCTACTGTCTTAGGTAGACTGCCATCTGCAACAGTCGACTAGCACCCAGGTACCTGGAGTCTACCTGGAGAGAATTCCAGGGGTCAACGCCCCCGCGGCCCGGTCTGTGACCAGGCCTCCTTTGGACCAGAGCCTGATCAACCAGGCTGTTACTGCTGGCCGCACGCAGTCCAACGTACGAACCACAGCCCGGCTGATCAGGTACCACATAGGCCTGTCCAGTGCCTTCTTGAAGACAGCCAGGGGTCTGTTGGTAATCCCCCTGATGTATGCTGGGAGGCAGTTGAACAATCTTGGGCCCCTCACACTTACTACTAGGTGAAGAGGGGCAACAAGTGTAAAACGTGCCCAACGTTTCCACCCTGGAAAGTAATATCAACGTACAAGTCTCCCTGGAAAGTAATATCAACGTACAAGTCTCCCTGGAAAGTAATATCAACGTACAAGTCTCCCTGGAAAGTAATATCAACGCTTATCAGAAAAAAAAATTGTTGAAATTTATCTGATGATGTTCAATCATATTACAACAGCTTTTTCGGTCTCCTGTTTCCATTCCTCGTCAATGATATCATTTTATGACCTCCCGATATCTTATCCTCTCAGTCATATTATGTGCTTTCCATCCTTCTATTTCTCCGTCTCAGAAGTCTCTCTTCTGTTATAGTCTGAGTTCCTGTTATCTCTCCTCTCCTCTCTAGTCTCACCCTACCAGGTGTTTATCTCTCCTTCTCTCCTCTCCCAGTGGAAATATATGAGGTGAATATCAGTTCCATTAGTGCTAACTCATCCTTTACTTACATTTTTGTATTTTTTTTACCTACCTGGAGGTCGTTCCGGGGGTCAACGCCCTCGCGGCCTAATCCTGGCCTCGTTGAAGAGGTTTTTTCACTGCAGTCTTCATCTTTATTTCTACAAGTACATGATACAGACTCAGCTGACATTATTGACATGCAATATAGAAAACGCCTTGTTATGCAGAGCATTTCTAGCAACTAAGGTTAGTCTTGTTTCCCCAGGATGCCACCCAGTTGTAAGGAAACATACCCAACCTTGTACCCGTGCTGGGATCGATCCCGGACTCTCACTGTGTGAGCTGGGGACGCTACCAACCGAGCCACGAGCCACTCTACGTGTTTCCAGTCCCCCATATCGATTCCTTTATTCTCAGTTTTCTTTTCTAAATCTCCTAAATCATAATCTTTGTAGAGGTACTTCGGCACTACCATGTTGCTTCATTACCATAGTGTTGTCATTGTACTCCTACATAAAAGTCTCCTATTACATAGGAGACTTATTGAGACTATTTCTGTAGTGCAGTTATGGAATTCGCCCATGTTCAGGTGTTTGAGTTCCATGAGCCTCCACTGATTCCTGACTATAAGTGCCACCCCTCCTTCTCCTCTTCCTCCTCCTCCTCTTTCTCTGTTTTATATTTCTCTCCTCACTATGTGGTACCCCGCTGGAGATATTGCATTGTTTATTATTCCCTAGAGGTTTGTCTCAGTGAGAGCAATGATGTCTGGTCACTCCTCTGTTCTGCTACTTTCCCTTAGTTATCTTCCTTTGTTAGTAATTATGTCTGCTTTGGTATACCACTTTATATCTTTCTCTCTCTCTCTCTCTCTCTCTCTCTCTCTCTCTCTCTCTCTCTCTCTCTCTCTCTCTCTTTCACACACACACACCAGTATCACTTGTACCACTGAATTATACAATATGACTTCTTCTCGTGTTCCTTACAATCAAAACCAATTTTCTCAATAACAGTTTTCACAAGGTCCATGAAATATGAAGGAGAGATCGGACCGGGGGTCCCGGACCAGCCTGCCAAGAACGACCATCCCACAAACACCGCCCTTCCACGACCACTCCATTACTACCATCACTCCCACGACCCCCACATCAACCCTCCCTCTCCTACGACCATCTATTATCCCCTCGTTTCCATCTCCAGTGCCACTGTCATTCCTCCCACTACCACCCCACTATCACATTCATCCACCCACCCTCCTCCCCTTCTACTGTGACACCTGCACGACCCCACCAGGAAAACTCTCTCTCTCTCTCTCTCTCTCTCTCTCTCTCTCTCTCTCTCTCTCTCTCTCTCTCTCTCTCTCTCTCTCTCTCTCTCTCTCGGAAGACACAAGATAACACTTAGTTCCATATTATTATTATTACGTATTATTATTATTATTATTATTATTATTATTATTATTATTATTATTATTATTATTATTATTATTATTATTATTATTATTATCCTTATTATTATGTATCCCCGAAGGGAAACATTTAATTGGTTGACAAAATTTTGTATGTTTTTCCTTCCAACAGTTTGAGATCAGTCCCTCAGCCTGCATATAACCACATTATCTCCAGGCTGAGGGACTGATAACCTCAAACTCCTCATGTTCCACCGTTCTTCTATGTGTGTGTGTGTGTGTGTGTGTATCCCTGGGGAATACCTGCTTAGAAACATTTGCCGCACTCCTCACTGTTCCTTATGGGATATGGTGATGCTTTCTCGGCTCACACAGCAACCGAGAGAGGTAAATGTTTGTAAATGTTTACGCAGTTCGATATCGAGTTGGGCGAGACGTACAGGCAAGTCTCTTGACACCTGCTGCTCCTGCTCACCTGAAGTGGGGAAAGCCATAAAGACTCCTACATAAATAAGAAACTCTACTTATTTTTCTTAGGTTAGTCTGGGCTCTTAACCCTCCGGGACTATTAGGCGGAAGGTAGAAGCAAAGTCTCTGTAAAGCACAAAAATATAGTCTCGATGACACAGACTTCGATGACACAGACCTCGATGACAGACCTCGATGACACAAACTTCGATGCAGACAACTTCTTGGAGAGCGCAGAAACCAACACAAACACTGATCGTGTCCTCGTTGTTAAATAACGATAATGGCGTCATTTTTTAGCTCTGTACAATTTTTTTTTTGGGTCCTTCCACAAGTTATCGTACGTGGCTCACATGGGGGAAAAAAAATTATATGCTTCGTTCTTCGTGGTGGAGCGAACCTCTGGTGTGGCTTGCAATATCAAGGCGACGGCGAGGCGAACATGTACCCGGGTTATAATTTCAGTGACGGCAAGGGTCCTCGCGCCTCTCGATAAATATCATGGGGTGTCCTGACGTTCCCCTTCCCTCTCCCTTTCTGAACCTCCCTCAAGGTTGGTGATAAATTTGTGACAAGGTTGGGGAGGTTTGCAGGGCGGGGCAGGGCGGTGAGAGGGTGTGTAGCTGCCTTAACACACATAGCAAAACCTGAGGGACATGGCGCTCTGTAGTTGTGCTTGCGTTCCTGACCTGAGCACAGGAGAAGCCACGAATTATCTGTTTTGAATTTTGGGGATGTATATGAGGTGAGTGGTGGTAATGAGAGGTGTAGCGGTGGAATATTATCTTCAGAGCAGCGAGGCTTGCAGCTCAGAGGCTCGTCTTGAGCAGGGAAGGGAGAAGGTTTAATTAAGTTTGAGTGTATCTCTTTGACTCCCTGGCGCAGATGACGGCAAGGGAGCAGCTTCAGTGCCCGTCGCTACGCCTCGCCAGTTCATTTACCTCCCGTAACCACGAGTAAGTCAACAAATTTAGATAATCATGAGAAGAGGAACCAGTGTAGAGATGGTGACTGAAGACGAAGAATGAGGAGATTTTCTTCACATTATTGTCTCAGGAGAGTTACTAATCCAGAATAAGACAAGAAAGTCGAGCACAGTGACTCATTTGCACCGGGGTTTATTGGCACTCTTCCTCATTGTACCACCCATAACACCTAACCACCACCCAGGTACCTATTTACTGCATGCAGAAAATAGACGACTAGTGACCTGGTCATACGTCTCGCCTCATCCCAGGTGTCCCAGTGCAACTTACTACGGTCATGTGCTGTCACCACTCGTCAGGTCCTCACCTGACAAAATAAGTGGTTTTTAGTTTTCATAAAGGTCACCTCCGGCTGCTCCATTCTGAACAGGTTTGGTCAATATTTGAGACTCGGGTGAGTGAGGTGGGCGACGCCACACAAAAATTCTACCAATATTTCGACAACTTTTGCTTCTACTGAGAGGTGCAACTTTTCTTAAGACTTTTTCTTCTTTGTTTTTTCCATTTTTTCTTTACTTCTTTATATTATTATTATTATTATTTATTATTATTATTAGTTCTGGTATTGATCTTCTTGTAGCTGCTCTCTCTGCTATTGCTGCTGCTGCTGTTGTTGTTGTTGTTGCATGGATCTCGACATTATTTGCGTCTCCTAATCTTTATTTTCTATAGAGAAAAATATAGTTGAAAATTTAGAAATTTGTGCACTGACTGACGCAAACACGCACGGAGAATTTTCTGAACTTGGGCAAGAGGCGAGGAGTGTGAGACGAGGAAGGCCAAGATCTCCAACGCCTGCACCATCATCATCCGGGGAAGGTGGCAGGTCCGGTGGGCCCTGCAGACGAGCCACAAGCTATATATACAGTGCCCGGCAGGACATGGGTGTTAGGCCTTCTTTTCTTCCTCCAGGAGACGACACAATGAGGTGATATAGCAAATGGAATGAGTGAGAACCCTTTACTCACCCCCATGGCTACAAGTGATCCTGCAGTTCTCTAAATAATTTGGGGCAGGCTGCTCACTACGGTACATGTTTTGATTAAATATCTGGAGATTCTGCTTATAGTTCATTTTGTTCTTTCATAATTACTCGGTGCCTGCTGGGACCTCGGTGAACTTTCATTTTTCTGATCCTGGGTTTTATACAGAGAGAGAGAGAGAATTATTATTTTTATATTCCTGTATGTCCATGTATGTCATTCAGCGGAAGACGTGGTGGAGCTTGATCCTCCGTTTGCTGAGCTTCAGACAGACCCTCTTAATATGTGTACTCAGTGTCTGAGAGAGAGAGAGAGAGAGAGAGAGAGAGAGAGAGAGAGAGAGAGAGAGAGAGAGAGAGAGAGAGAGAAGAGCAGAGAGAGAGAGAGAGAGAGAGAGAGACAGACAGACAGACAGACAGACAGACAGACAGAGACAGAGACAGACAGACAGACATAGAGTAGGTAGGAATATTGAAAAAAAGAAGATACAGATATCGGAAGGGGGGATGGGAAGCCTGAGGGGCAAATATGATCACACACACACACACACACACACACACACACACACACACACACTCACTAAAAATCAACTTCTGTGTCTGCCGTGAAAACTTCCAAGATTGGCCTAAATATAATTTCGGGCTATCCTAATTGTATCAAAAAGTCACATTAGCGCGCGCGGCAGCAGGAAATGGCGGGAAGACATTTGGCGTGAAAGTTAGGATCTGCTTCTTCTATTGTGTCTCTCAGGGGACGGCAGGACCCTGCAACTTTGATGACCTCGGAGCACAAGGGACACAACGACTCTCGCTTTTCTCTATCGCTCTACCCATACTGCTTTATTTATATATATATATATATATATATATATATATATATATATATATATATATATATATATATATATATATATATATATATATATATATATATAATGTATGTGTGTGTGAGCGTGTTAGATAGGAATGAATGGAGACGAATGGTTTTGGGACCTGACGAGCTGTTGGAGTGTGAGCAGGGTAATATTTAGTGAAGGGATTCAGGGAAACCGGTTAGCCGGACTTGAGTCCTGGAAATGGGAAGTACAATACCTGCACTTAAAGGAGGGGTTTGGGATGTTGGCAGTTTGGAGGGACTTCTGGACTGTAGTATCTGAGCGCCTCTGCAAAGAGAGTGATTATGTATGAGGTGAAAGTGTCGAATGATGATGAAAGTATTTTCTTTTAGGGGATTTTCTTTCTTTTTGGGTCACCCTGCCTCGGTAGGAGACGGCCGACTTGTTGAAAAAAAAAAAAAAAAAAAAATATATATATATATATATATATATATATATATATATATATATATATATATATATATATATATATATATATATATACTATGTCGTGCCGATTAGGTAAAACTGGTCAATTAGCAAGAACTCTTCTAAAATTAAGTCCTTTCTAAAATTTTCTCTTATACGTTTAAAGATATATTTTTTCATTTATGTTAATGTAGGAATTTATAATTTTGTACCAAGAGAAACTTTGAAAACCTACCTAACCTTATTACAACAAGCGCAATTTAATTTAGCCTAACCCAACTAAATATATCTTAGATACGTTAACATTAATTTAATAATAAACAAACACAATGAAATATATTTTTTCGTTATGTTCAGAATGATTTTGGCGAAATTATTGCATACACAAATTTTCACTTGACTTATATGGCAAGGTGAGCGTTGCTATTTAAGCCAAAATCGCAAGTTTTACCTAATCGGCACGACATATATATATATATATATATATATATATATATATATATATATATATATATATATATATATATATATATATATATATATATATATATATACACACCCCTCTGGGTTTTCTTCTGGAACAGAGTTCTTCCTCCGTAAGCCATGCGTGTCGTAAGAGTCGACTAACATGCCGGGAGCATGGGGCTAGTAACCCCTTCTCCTGTATACATTACTGGAGTTGAAAAGAGAAACTTTTGTTTTTCTTTTTGGGCCACCCGCCTTGGTGGGAAACGGCCGATTTGTTGAAAGAAGAAGTATATATATATATATATATATATATATATATATATATATATATATATATATATATATATATATATATATATATATATATATATATATATATATATATATATATTCTCGTCTGCCAAATCTAAGAGTTGCCTTCCGGAGTTTCAGCAGTCATTCTGGGAGCTGTGTACAACATGTCAGGCCTAACACCACCACTACGGAACTCACACCTAAAAGAAAAAGTGAGTTATACTTGAGAAAATCGTGGGAATCACTTTATCCAGAGATCCGAAGTATTAACTACCAGCCTACCAGGAGGGGATTCCGGGGGTCAACGCCCCTGCGGCCCGCTCCATAACCAGGCCTCCCGGTGTATCAGGGCCTGATCAGCTAGGCTGTTGCTGCTTAGGGGAATTAAACCTGACGACATTGGAAAACAGAAGAAGCAGGGGAAATATGATAACAATATACAAAATACTCAGAGGAATTGATAGGGTAGAACGGGATAAGATGTTTGAGAGGTGGGAAAGAAGTATTCGGGGCCACAAGGATGTCAGGAAGTATTGCTTCAGCCTCAGTGTGGTCAAGAAGTGGAGTGACCTCGACAAAGAAGCGGTGGAGGCAGACTCAATACATAGTTTAAGGAGCAGGTACATCATTAGGACCCACGGAACCAGGGAGTGAATCTGGCAAGCGGCAAGTCGAGAGCGGGGCCAGGAGCTATGACTCGACCCCTGCAACCACAACTAGGTGAGTACACACACAGGAGTGCGTGGTGTCGCTCCCTGGTCGTGTTCTCTTGTAATAATAATGGGATAACATTGTAACTCATGTTATTATAATGTATGCAAGGATCATTGACAATTGGATCCACAACCTCCCATCCTCTATATTTTATACACTTCATAATTCTCATCTGCAGTAATAATAGCCCCAATTTATATATTTCATATTAAAACACATAGTGTATTTATACAGGCTAGTGTGCAGAGGCTACTCCAAGTGGATTTAATATAAATCCGAGAGTGGATATAGGCGGCATCCACTCTAGGACGTATCAGATATTATGGAGTGTATTTAGTATACATTCTAGAGTGTATGTCGTATACATTCTAGAGTGTATGTAGCATACATTCTAGAATGCATGGAAGACTAATAAAAAGTTAGACTGATTTATTTCCACCTGGAGCATATCTGGAGAGGGTTTCGGGGGTCAACGCCCCCTGGGCCAGGTCCTGCCCCAAGATAAACAACTTAACTGTTAGATACAATGAAACTCTGTCATGGTCGTTAATAATAAAAACTCTTGAGTAACCAAATGCAAATAAACTGAGTAAATCGAACGCATGAAAGAGAATTACGTGAGCATGGAAAAGAACAAAAATAATTAAATATAACAGTTATACGAATATTAACTATGCAAGAAATCACGTTCCTACTTTTCTGATGGATTCTCCTTTACACTGTACATTAAACGTATTTACTCTTTCCAGATTACTTTTTGTGCCCAAATTGTGGCTTCAGGTTTTCCTAAGTACTGCGATAGTTTGTTGTCTACTAACCATTTTCTGCAGGACTCTTATTTCTAGTGACTGAACATTAGCTATATTTTGTGAGTCTTTACCTGAAATTAGCAGAGCATTGTCATCTACATACAATAGAAGTTTACACTTGACACTGATGGCCATGTCATTCGCATAACGAAAATAGTAAGGGACCAGTTATACTCCCTTGGGGAACCCCACATGCTATCATCAGGGGTTCTGGTTCTGTATTATTGATCTTGAAAATTTGTTTCCTGTCGCTCAGGTAAGACTTGAACTACTCTACAGAGCCTATGTAGACAGTTTGAAGTTTCTTACACAATATATTATGGTTAACTTTATCGAATTCCCTTCGCAAGTCCAGGGTCACCATCCTTGTTTAATCCCCTCAACATATTTGCATTCTCATGTAATCCAACACACTGGGGCCAGGAGCTGAGTCTCGACCCCTGCAACCACAATTAGGTGAGTACTGGTTAAAGAGGTATCTCTTAAGAAAGATTTGAAAGATTTGTTGTTATGAAGATAATCACTTCATAATAAAGTGCTTTCTCTAGCATCTCAGACATCAGGTTGAGTATACTAACAGGCGACCTGTGATTACTGACATCCGACCTGTTTTTCTTGAAAATGGGATTAATTTATCAGTCTTGAAGAACCCTACCGACGCGGTATTGGTGGTGATAGATAAATTTATTGTGTAAGCTATGGGGACTGGCAATTCGGAGGCATAATCTTTTATGAATTTGACTGAAATATTATCTGGTCTTGTGATTTTAATTTGGCTTAAATTAGTTCTTTCTACACAAAATCCTAAGGAACACCTAATAATTCGAATTGTTTGGGGTGACGCATTGTTGCGTCCCTTGCGTGGGACCCAAGGAGTATTTGTTATTATATGTGTATATTTTTATTTTTTCACTTAATATTATATTGCCGATATTTTCAGTAATAGCTAAAATGAAGCTATCTTGCTTTATACTATTATCTGACCTTATATTATTTAGCTATGTATATAGGTAGGATGTGTTTTATTGAATTAAGTCAGGAACTGCTGTGCTAACTACCGTAAAATAGCTAAGGGTCAATCGGTCTTTCGGGTAGGTGTCCCATGAACCGAGTTGACGTCTGGCTTAGAGGCCTGAGTGAGTGCCAGCCTACCTCTACCCTTGGTAACATCTCGTTGCCTGAGTGAGTGCCAGCCTACCTCTACCCTTGGAAACATCTTGTTGCCTGAGTGAGTGCCAGCCTACCTCTGCCCTTGGAAACATCTTGTTGCCTGAGTGAGTGCCAGCCTACCTCTACCCTTGGAAACAACTTGATTCAAGTTTTGTCTAATAGACGGTTCCATTGGTGAGACGGATCCTCTGTCTCGCTGCATTAAGTGGTATTTGTAAAGGACAGAGTTAGTTGTGGACTTAGTTTTTTATTTCTACTAAGGTTGCGAGTTTTGTGACGTTATAAAGTCATTCAGTGGATTAACTGTGACCTCTACGTATTACCGTAGTCTTTATTTGAAGTGAGCCGATCTTATATTCAGTAAGAAGGAAGTGCACATTAGGACTCCTATATTCTATTGAAGATCTCAGCTGTGTGCCTTTGTTCTTCGTTAAAATCGCTTGTTCTTCAACAAATGTCTTCGTCTCTAGGCTAGCTTCTTGATGGATTATCATACTCGCAGCCAGTGATTATTCTCAGTGATTATTCGAGGACGGATTTACTATATAGCCTTGTATAATAAGAGTCGAAATATGGCGAGACACTTCGTCTATGATTACAATAATAGACGTAATTCACCATATATACACATAATTATGTTTATATATGGTAAATTACGACTTGTGACAATGGAAATGTCACTAACTAAATGTTCATAAATTGTATTATAAACTTACGGTCCTTAGTATTATTGTACTCAAAAGTACCATTCTGTTTTCAACAAGAGATAGAGTATTTATATTACTTCTTTTAAGACACGTTAATATTAAAGATATTATGTTATTATTAAGTTCGGATTATTGTCTCCTGGTTATAATTTACAAAATCCTATTAAGTTGATCATTTATACTAAACATAGCCAGTTGTGACCATGATCCAATACCTTGTTACTAAAGAGAAGACTTACATACAAAGGAGACTTACCCCAAACTCCCAGGAGTTCTCCACTAGTTTCTGTTCTGCTACCCACACACATAACTTCTCTTTTTGTAACAAGCATACAATCTAGAGTGTATGTAGCCAGCCTCCTAGAGGGACTGTAGCAAATGCTGTATGTATTTGTGTCTTGTGTATTGTATATATGTAACGTAAGTAAGTTTATTTAAGCACAGGTACACACAAGTACAATTATCATACATAATGTAAATTACCTAGGATTACCCCAAAAATTCAAGGTGATTATTCTAGAGTGGTTGTAGCCTACACTCTGTATGTATTTGTGTACTGTATTTCTGTAGCATACATTCTAGAGTGGCTGTAGCCTACGAGTGAATGTATCATAGAAGCTAGTGGGTGTGTAATATGGATTAAAAAAAATCCGAACGCAGTTTTCTTCCTCTTCACCAGCGCTGTATGACCCTTGTGGGTTTAGTGCTTAGTTTGGATTATTGTATTAGTAATAATAATAATGACCCCAATGGAAATAAGTCAATCTGTCTAACTTTTTTGGGTTTTCCTAGGTTCTCTACCCATATGCTGATATGTATGATAATCAGTGTAACTGTACTGTATGATAATCAGTGTGACTGTACTGTATGATAATCAGTGTGACTGTACTGTATGATAATAAGTGTGACTGTACTGTATGATAATCAGTGTAACTGTACTGTATGATAATCAGTGTAACTGTACTGTATGATAATCAGTGTAACTGTACTGTATGATAATCAGTGTAACTGTACTGTATGATAATCAGTGTAACTGTACTGTATGATAATCAGTGTAACTGTACTGTATGATAATCAGTGTAACTGTACTGTATGATAATCAGTGTAACTGTACTGTATGATAATCAGTGTAACTGTACTGTATGATAATCAGTGTAACTGTACTGTATGATAATCAGTGTAACTGTATTTGTGTATACCTGAATAAATCTTAATAATCTTAGCCAGTTTGAATACGGCGCTCCACGTGGCTTAAGAAAACGGGGTGCGGTGTTTACTGTGTGGTGGTGGCACCTGGTGGTGGCTCCCAACACTCAGTAAACAAGAGCTGAGTGATGGGCAGGGGCTTGGCACTCAGTGTCATGGCTAGGCTCTCTCTATCCCCAGCTTACCCTAGCTGCTGACCTGCTGCCTCTCATAAAGGTCAGTCCTTCCCTCATATTTACCTCCACGGGTCATTTGCTCTTTGTAAATAAGTGTATTTTAACCTTTAGTTCTCTTACAGGTTGTAAATTAAATATTTAACCACCATAGTCCACTTAAAAGTTGTAAATGAATGTGTTTAACCTTCATAGTTCTCTTACAAGTTGTAAGTGGATGCATTTATCCTCAATAGTTTACTTACAAGTTGTAAATTAATATTTAATCTCCATAGTTTACCTAAAAGTTTAAATGTATTTAATCTTCGTAGTTCATTTACAAAGTTATAAATGAATGTTTAACATCCGTTGTTCATTTAAAAAGTTGTAAATGAATGTTTAACATCCGTTGTTCATTTACAAGTTGTAAATGAATGCTTTTACGATATTACACTCGCAGTTATTCGTACTATTTGCCTTTGTTGAGTTATATCTCTTGTTTATCTGCATTATATACATATAATATGGTTAATACATTCTATTGTATTAGTATATTCATGGGGAAGCTCTAAATCCGTTTGGGTCATGTAGCTCCTGGGGAGCGAGAGGTAGTCAGGCTTGATCCGAGGAAGGGGAGGGTAGCTCCAAGTCCTTGGATTAAGATCCCTCCAGCAGCATCAAGGTACATCTATTGGAAGAACAATCTCCATAAAAATTAAAAACACTGTTTTAAAACTCATTTGGCTAAAATCAAGTTGATTCTCAATACAAGTGAAAGTTAGTGAGTCAAAGTCAAGGTCAAATATTTATTTCCACATGATACTCTTTGTACAGTTAGTTTAATATCTTTATTATGCACCTCCCCCATACCCATCATGTGAACGGTAGTCAAAAGATTACAGAGGTACATAATGGGTCCAGGAACTGGACCACAACGTTTTGACATGTGATCAAGTTACAAGGGTAATGAGATGGGTAACATTTGGGAATAGATATTTAAGTTTATTTAGGTATAGTTTGCAGTTTTTAGATGATTACCACTGTCTTGTATAGTAATATATGTGTAAGTTACCTAGGGTAACCCCCCCATCCCCCCCAAAAAAAAAAAGGCAATGACCTCTGGAAAAAGACTTATGTACAGTTCAGAACATTTTTTTTGCCAAGTTTTGCCACAAGTAGCTAGCCATTTGTGGCAAAACATTTGCTATAATAAATGTAACTGACCCCAATGGAAATACGTCACTGTCTGACTTTTTTGGGAGGTTATCCTAGGTAATTTACACATATGTTAAACTATATATGATGTGTATCTCTGCCTAAATAAACTTACTTATTGAACTGTACATAAGTGTCATTTTCCACATCTTGTTGGCATCACCATCCTATTTATTTTCAGTAAGTGATTATTCCCACTAGCATCTCTGTAATTAACAGCCTAACTTATACTTGACGGGGTTTATATGAATAGAATTTTGTCAGAAATATTGTACTCAATATCTATATAATTTGCAGCTCTAAATGTATTTAAAAAAGTACTCAGACTGCTTGCTTGCTTATGTTGAGATGTGCAGTAAAAATAAACTTTCTCCTTTTTATACTTTAAATGATAATTCACATATACGTGTATATCTTAATTTTAATGGAAATAGAATTTCCAGAAAATGCTTGCTTAGACAGTATAAAACACTGATATAGGTTAAAAGGATTCCAGTGGGACTAAATCACATTGCTTGACTACTGGGTTATAAGTAAGTTGATTTAGGCACAGGTACACATAAGTACAATTCTCATACAAATTGTAAATTATCTAGGATAACCCAAAAAAAGTCAAAAGTGACATTTCCATTGGGGTCTTAAGTTAAACCTGCATAATGTCTTACAAATGTGGCCTGGCTGGCAAAGCTCTCGCTTCACACACGGATGGCCCAGGTTCGATTCCTGGCGGGGTAGAAACATTTTGACGCGTTTCCTTACACTTACAGTGGACCCCCGGAAATCGAACATTCTTCATTCCAGAATGCTGTTCAAGTGCTGTTACCAAACGAATTTATTCCCATAAGGACATAAGGAATGATGTAAATTAGATTAGTCCGTTTCAGACCCCCAAAAATATACCTATAAAAGCACTTACAATAATAAACTTACATAAAAGGGCGAGTTGGGAGTGTTCGATTTCCGAGGGTCCACTATTGTCCTGTTCACCTAGCAGCAAGTAGGTACCTGGGTGTTAGTCGACTGGTGTGGGTCACATCCTGGGGGGACAAGATTGAGAACCCCAATTGAAATAAGACAAGAGTCCTCGATGATGCACTGCCTTTCTTGGGTTATCCTGGACCGGTAAGCCAGCGGAAGGCCTCGGGTCAGGTGACCAAAGCTCCAACGGCGGGTCATCATCTGACTAAGACCTGCGTCAGGAAACACTTGTCCGGTGTCCTGACGAACCGAACCTAACCTGGGTGGCTAACCCTTTGGGGTTAAAAATCCAAACAAAATCTTATCTTATCTTATCCTAGGGAATTTATCAGTATGTTACTATGTAAGACAATTGTAATAATCTAAAATTATGTACATAATTGTACCTAAATACAATTGTGTTAAATGCTATATTAGGTATAGTGTAGAATACTTTAGCGCATTTTATTGCTAACAGATGCCCCACTATTAGTCTCTTATATAGAGGGTTTACAATATTTCTGTTGATGCACTGCATAATGCCAAAATTAGGGTACTGAGTGTAACAATGTAGCTGCTGACTGCTTTAAATGACTGTAGACTATGCACTTGTTAGCTACCTGTAATAGCTCTGGGGGTACTGTCCCTGTGACCTGGTTCTTGACTATGGCTGTTGATATGTCAGGCTCTTGGTTCTGCCAGCATGAAATTCAGTGTCAACACAATGCATTAAATGCTGTACCTGTACATAAACACAAATAAGCCACTGTATAATTTATTGTAATACAGTATGTGTACAGCATGTCAAAGTTTCCTTTAAACTTTGACATGCCAGTCATGTAAGATGATACACAAGTCACTTCAAAGACAAAATAAATTTAGAGTGGACATCACATACTTGAATTTTGAATTTGAAGATTGTAACACTGAAGGAAAAAAAAAAATTGTACTCTCATCTAATTATACCTTCATTTTATTTTATGTACAGGTGTATTGTAAGCTATACATAATATAAACCCCTTAACAAATGCAAACTATAATTTGTTTTATTGATAAATATGCAGGATATAAATTAGTGTTTAATTGGTATACATTCAATATACAGTGGTACCCCAAATTTCATCTATAATTCGTTCCAGAATGCTGTTCGAGTGCCGTTACCTAACAAATTTGTTCCCATAAGGACGAATGTAAATTAGATTAGTCCGTTTCAGACCCGCAAAAACACACTTACAAAAGCACTTACAAATAATACACTTACATAATTGTTCAAGTTGGGAGCTGTACGATATCCGGGGTACCACTGTATAAAGTGGTCCCTCGGTTTTCGTGCATCTCCAAACTCGAACATTTATGTAAGTGTATTTTCGTAAGTGCTGTTGCAAGTGTATTTTTTGGGGTCTGAAATAGACTAACCTCCGTGACATTATTTCTTAAGGAAGTAAATTCGTTCGGTAATGGCACTTGAGCAGCATTCTGGAATGAATTTTCGGCAAAAACTGAGGGACCACTGTACTTGTATACTATATACTATTATACTGTACAATTAATATTTGTTGCAGCTTGTTCTTAATGAAAAATGTACAGATTTTTACCTACAGTATTATATTTATTGCAGTAGAGAAGTTACTAGGCTGATAAATTGTGGATAAAATTCTTAATGGATAGCTCAGGTAGCAGAGAAAAGAGTTTAGGAAGTCTTAAATGTCATTTTGAAAGGTTGGATGCCAGTCAGTAAAACTATAGATTCTTGAAACTTTTTCTGTTTTACCTGGGTGCAATTGCGAGTTGGTATATTAAAATGTTTAAATTTTTAATACAGTTGCATTTTATTTAGTCTAAATACTTAAGGAAGTTAAATTTATGCTTTACTCTCTTAGCATTAAAACAAGCTCTAAATTGAATTTTTTGCATGGATGTAATGAAGTAGATAATACCAATTTCTGTTTTTTTGTTTTTCCAGAAATAATGAACCCATACCAGTACCGGGCACCTCCAGTAGGCATAGAACTCATTCCACGGCCCTTAAAGATGAGACTCACAGTTCGATCTCTGAGTGGTAACTCAGGATCACACGGGAGGCATGGAACACTCAACCAATTACTTGGTGTTACTACAGGAATATTTTTAGGGGTCATACTTACAGCAGCTATTAGACACTTAATGCTCAAACCTCATATGTGCTTATCTTTAAGAAATGTGCCAATCTATGATGATAAGAATGATGCTTTTAGAATAATAGGATTTGACATTAATAAAGATACTCACAATAGTGCTAAAAACTTACTGTTTGTTGGTGTTATGACAGCAAATAAGTACCTGGATACTCGTGCTAAAGCTGTGTATGAAACTTGGGGCAAGCAGTTGCCGGGAAAAATAGCATTCTTTTCTTCAGAAGCATCAACTACGAATGTTGATATTCCTTTAATCAGATTAAGAGGTGTTGATGACTCATATCCTCCACAGAAAAAGTCATTTATGATGATAAAATATATGGCAGAACATTTTGCGGACCATTTTGAGTTTTTCATGCGTGCAGACGATGATATATACGTCCGCCCTGACAAATTAGAGCTCTTTTTACGCTCGGTAAATAGCACCAAGGCTCATTTCATAGGTCAGGCTGGCAAAGGAAACCAAGAAGAATTTGGACACCTCTCCCTGAAGATGGATGAAAACTTCTGCATGGGAGGCCCAGGTGTTATCATGAGTCGCAGCACATTGTTACAAGTTGCTCCTCACGTTCGAGACTGCCTCAAAAACCTCTGGTCGACCCATGAAGATGTTGAAGTAGGACGATGTGTAAGAAAATATGCTAAAGTCCCATGCACTTGGTCATATGAGGTGAGTAGTGTTAATGTTGTTTTTCATTAGACTACGTTAATGGTGTTTGGAGATTAGGAGGAGAGGAGTTTCTAAAAGTATTATCCAGAGGGCTGAGGAGGGGTTGTTAAGGTGATTTGGACATTTAGAGAGGATTCAAATTGAAAAAATTATTTCTTTGCTATGTATACAATTTGTAGTTTACATGTAGTAAAATATTGTTAAGCACAAAAAAATGACTTGGCAGGCGTATAAATCTGTAATGGAAGGAAGGTGGGGTAGGGATTGTCCTAGGAAAGGTTGGAGGGAGGGGGTAAAGGAGGTTTTGTGTGCAAGGGGTTTAGACTTCCAGTATGCATGAGTGTGTTGGATTGGAGTGAGAAAAGTCTAATGGATTTTATGACTTGATGTGCTGTTGGAGTGTGAGAAAGGTAACATTTATGAAGGGATTCAAGGTAAACTGGTTAGCTGGACTCAAGTCCTGGAGGTGGGAAGTACAATGCTTGCGCTCTGAAGAAAGGGTGGATATATTTTGCAAGTTTTGAATTGTAATGTTGGCACACCTCTGGCAAGACAGTGGTAGAGTTAGTGATGAAAGTGTTTCTTTTTGGGTCACCCTGCCTCAGTGAGAAATGGCTGATGTGTTAATAAAAAAGAAGTCTGCTGGAGAAAACACAAGTCCGATATACCCTCGGTTTTCGTTCACCTCCAAACTCGAACAATTATGTAAGTGTATTTTCGTAAGTGCTTTTGTAAGTGTATTTTTGGGGATCTGAAATGACTAATCTAATTTACATTTGTCCTTATGGGAACAAATTCGTTCGGTAATGGCATTTAAACAGCATTCTGGAAAGAATTTTCAACAAAAACCGAGGGTCCACTGTATGTTCATTCAGGAGATAGTTTATCATCTTGGTCCCATGAAGGGATCTTGATTCATAGAATTGTAACTGCCCTTCACTTGGATCAAACCTGATTATCTTCCATTCCCCAAACACTGTATGATACTTTATCACTTCATTAATATAGTAATAATTAATGAACAGTTGGGCAGTGATGGTCATGTTGGCAACAAATAGCAATGACGTGCTTGACCAGGCAATCACTTGGGAAGCCTGGCCTCAGAAAGTAGAGAAAGTTACTAAACCAGTTACAAGTAGAAGAAAAAAAAAACTTTTTCTAGTTTGCATTCTACTGTTTTTGCATTCACTGTTCACAGCTGCACTGTATTACTGTTGTGCAGCTCTCATTCACAGGGTATAAACAGCAGCTATCTTCTGTACCTAAGTTAGCGCATTTTTTAAACACACTGGTCGTCTACCATCGAGGTAGGGTGACCCCCTAAAAATGAAAACCAGTCACCATCACTCATTCAGTAGCTGTCTTGCCAGAAGTGTGCAGACATCATAATTCCCACCCCTCCTTCAAAGTGCAGGCACTGTTCTTCCCATCTCCAGGACTTGAGTTCTGACTATCTGGTTTTCCTAAAACCCTTCTCCAAATGCCCAAACCACTTCAACAATCCCTCCTCAGCCCTTTGAATTATATTTTTTGGTAAACCCACTTGGATTTTTAATATCTTCTCTCTGAATTCTATGCAAAATATTCACACTATTCATTGTTAAGTAAAAGGACACAAATGCAACTAATGTGACATTTTATTGTGGCAACGTTTCACTCTCCAGGAGCTTTGTCAAGCTTAACATAATGTCGGTAATTCTACCAATATTAATACACACTATACATTGCTTACAAACATGACGTTTCCGCTGCCTCCATCCTCCTCCTTTCTGTGGTATTTAATACCCATGCCTCGCACCTATATAAAATTGTTGGTATTACTATTCCCTTGTACATTCCCCATTTTTACCTCCATAGATAAAATTGTTTCCTTCCACTGATGCTTCAACACACCACCTACCTTTGCTCTTCGTCCTTACTGCGATTCTCAACATTTTTCATAAATCGATATGCTGACATGTCCACTCCAAATATTTGAATACAGTACTACATTCTTTTCCTCCATACTTCTGATCCAGTCTTTCATTGCTTATATTTTTATTACTCTCATTCCTTTACTCTTTCTTAGATTCACTTTTAATTTCCTTCTTTTACTTTTTTTGGTTATCCTAGGTAATTTCCGCATACACAGCCTCTCCTCACTTAGCGATGTATACTCATTTACCGACTGCTCAGACTTACGACCAGCTCTCCAACCAGTATGCAAACCTAAGTATAATACAGTGGACCCCCGGTTAACGGCCATAATTCGTTCCAGAATGCTGTTCAAGTGCCGTTACCGAATGAATTTATTAACATAAGGAATAATGTAAATTAGATTAGTCCTTTTGGACCCCTAAACATACACTTACAAAAGCTCTTACAAAAATACACTTATATATGTAATTGTTAGTGTTTGGAGCAGGCCATTAACCGGGGGTCCACTGTATATGTTAGAGCTAATTTCCTCTATTCTGTTTATACAGTACACTACTGTATACTGGTAATGGTGCAAGGCTGATGTTAAAAAAATATCTAAAGATGGTTGACACAAACCCGCTACCAGTATAGTATGCTCCTCGCTTAACGACCAGTTCGCTTACCGACCTACTCTTAAGTGATGAGAGGCTGTACGTATTACCATGCAAAAAAAACACTTTGTTTTTTTCATTCATATACGTACTGGACAACTACACCAACCACTCCAAACTATATCCCCACCTGCTTTTAAAATCTATTTTAATCATGTCCATCTTAACTGCTTTATCCACTCTCATTACCCCACTTTCATTACTATATTTATAGTTAAAATTATTCTTAAGACTATGTGTATATTTCCTTCACAGAAGACATTGCTTTTATACAGTTATGGTTTATAATGCTTTAAAGATATTGATTTTTAAAAAGTTGATGAATATTCACATCCAGTATCCAAGCAATCTCTGTGTTATGTTATAACCTTTTGGAAATCTATGTTCAATGGAAAACTTTTTTTTTAAGGAGATTCCCTCTCAAATTGTATCAGTTTTCAATACTATATGAAATTGGCTCAAATTGATAAAGTAAATAACATTTGTGAAAATATAAGTAAACCCATTACTGTACAATAAATATTGATCCTTCGAGAATGGGGTGCCTTGATGTTAGTGACTCTTGATCCAAGGAGTTGGAGCATTTCATTTCTTGAATAATTTGGATCAACGCTAATTACCTCTCATTTCCCAGGTGCTTCATGACCCCTCTAAAAAATATGCTACGTATAACCAAAAATGATTGGCCATCCCAATAATTGAAGCAGACTGTGTTAAACACCCATTAAACAGACAGGGAGAGGTAGATGGTGATTTTAAAAAAAAAAATTTGTTTCAGCATCACTAATTAATGTTAGCAACAACAGGGCTGCTAAATAAGACATAGGTATTTTTGTTTATAATTGAATGGATGCAAGTTTTTATTTATAACTGTGTCATGGATCTACTTCACCTTTATGGTTTTTCTTTAATCCTCTCGGGGTTTCAGCCGTACTAGTATGGATAACGCGCCAGGGTTTTGGTCGTACTAGTACGCCTAAATTCTAACGCCCTCAAATCAAGCAGAAACAGGCTGGTAGGCCTAGATGTGAGAGAATGGGTCTGTGCGGTCAGTGTGCGCAGTATAAAAAAAATCCTGCACCACACAGTGCATAACGAGGAAAAAAAAACTCTGACCGTGTTTTTGGTTTAAAACAGCGACTTTGCAGTCTATTTTGTATGGTATTTATGCTTGTATTCTCGTTTTCTTAGTCTCATTTGATAGAATGGATGATATATTACAGAAATAGAGATAATTTTGACTGGTTTCATGATGACAAGTACAGTGGTACCTCGACTTACGTTGTTATCACCTTACGTTATATTCGATATCCGTTACTTATAACGTAAGAAATTTGAATGCGACATCCGTTGATTGATTCGTCTTACGCCTTTCGTACCGGACCTGTCCGCTTGGAGCCCAGCTGAGCGCGCACTCCAGGGAGCGTCAGTGTGCTATTGTTTACAAGAGAGAGCGACCACCCACCCACACCCACGCATTCATACCAGTATATTGTCATTATTCCACTGTTTTTAGTGCTTGCAACTGCTAAATAAGCTACCATGGGTCCAAGGAAAGATCCTAGTGCTAAGCCTGTGGCAAAGAGGAACAGAAATATATGTACGATAGAAATGAAGAAGGAGATAATAGAAAAATATGAAAGTGGAGTGCGTATCAGTGAGCTGGCCAGGCTGTATGGTAAACCCTATTCTACCATCTCTACCATTGTGGATAAGAAATATTTAAGTAAAATCAAGGAAGCTGTTGTTGCAAAAGGTGCATCTGTGATCACAAAACACAGACCACAAGTGCTGGAAAATGTGGAAAGGTTGTTGTTGGTGTGGATCAACGAGAAACAGTTAGCAGGAGATACTGTTTCGGAGGGAATAATATGTGAAAAAGCAAGGCAGTTGCATGATGATCTCCTTAAGAAAATGCCTGCAACGAGTGAAGTGAGCGAATTTAAAGCCAGCAGAGGCTGGTTTCAAAAATTTAAGAAGCGTACTGGCATACATAGTGTTGTGAGGCATGGTGAGGGAGCCAGTTGTGACAAAAGTGCGGCTGAAAAATATGTGCCTGAATTCCAGGAGTACCTAGAGGCTGAACAATTCCTCCCCAACAAGTGTTTAATTGTGATGAAACAGGCCTGTTTTGGAAGAAAATGCCCAACAGGACCTATATTACTCAGGAGGAAAAGGCACAGCCAGGACATAAGCCTATGAAAGACAGGCTAACTTTGATGCTTTGTGCCAATGCCAGTGGTGATTGCAAAGTGAAGCCTTTACTAGTGTATCTTTTTGAAAATCCCCGAGTGTTTGGCAGATGCGGTGTCAGCAAGTCTAACTTGTGTGTGATGTGGAAGTCTAACAAAAAGGCTTGGGTCACAAAGGACATTTTCTTAGATTGGTTCAATGAAGTGTTTGGCCCCAGTGTGAAGAAATATCTCGAGGAAAATAATTTGCCACTTAAGTGCCTCCTGATAATGGACAATGCTCCTTGTCATCCTCCAAACTTGGTAGAGAAAATTGTGGAGGAGTTTAAATTCATCAAAGTGAAGTTCTTGCCCCTAATACCACTCCTCTCCTCCAGCCCATGGACCAGCAGGTCATTTCCAACTTTAAAAACTCTATACCAAAGCAATGTTTCAAAAGTGCTTTGATGTGACCACAGACATGAACATAACCCTAAGAGAATTTTGGAAAAACATTTCCATATGCTGCATTGTGTACACCTTATAGGTAAGGCTTGGAGGGAGTGACTACCAGGACTTTGAACTCTGCCTGAGAAAATTGTGGCCAGACTGTGTCCTAGAGAGGGATTTTGAAGGTTTTGGGGCTGAGCCTCAGAACCCTGAGCCTGAGCCTGTTTTGGAAGAAATTGTGGAATTGGGCAAGTCTTTGGGGTTAGAGGTGAGTGGTGAGGATGTGGAACAGTTGGTGGAGGAGCACAAGGAAGAGCTAACCACTGAAGATCTGCAAGAGCTTCAACAGCAACTGGAACAAGAGAGCAGAGGTCAGGACAATGGTTCAGAGGAGGAGGTGGAGGTGGAACAAAAATGGAAGAATGTGCCTTCTTCAAGGATTAGGAGATCTGTGCCAAATGGAGTGATGTGCAAGCATTTATGGATGAATATCACCCTAACCATGCTGTTGCAGGCCGTGCTGGCAACCTGTACAATGACACAGTGGTGTGTCATTTCAGGGATGTGTTAAAGAATCGCCAGACACAGAGCTCCCTGGACAAATTTGTTGTTAGAAAGAGGTCTAGTGACTCTCAAGCTGGTCCTAGTGGCATTCAAAGAAAAAGGGAAGTAACCCCAGAAAAGAACTTACCACCTGCAGTGTTAATGGAAGGATTCCCTTCCAAACACTAGCATACTACTCCACCTTCTCCCCTCCTCCCGTCCTCCACACATCAACAACTCTTCAATAAATGTAAGTGACATGTTATTGTACAATATTTGCATGTGTATTTATGTATTCTTTATTCAATTATTTATTATTTAATGTCCAAAAGTTCTAAAAAATATTTTATTTAACTACTTTTGGAAGTCTTGGACGGATTAAATTTATTTCCATTATTTCTTATGGGGAAAATTGATTCGTGTTACGTTTGTTTCGTCTTAAGAAATGCCCTCTCTGACGGATTAAAAACGTAAGTCGAGGTACCACTGTACCTTGAAACTGAGTGCAAAGTAGCGAAAATGTTCGATTTTTGCCTATGTTCAAGAGTAAACAAATCACGCCATGCGTCCAATACATATCAACTGGGTAGTCTAATATTCTTGCACAAGTGTGCTGATATTATTTTTACCATTTTTACAATGATGCAGTTGTATAAATAACAGTAAATCTTTTATTTTTTGTGAGAATAAAAATTCAAAATGGAAAGCAAAAGTAATGTAAAAGGGGCCTGGAGACGTGACTAATGAACAGATAAAATGTTATTTGAGTGCCAGGAATGTCTGTCTCATTTATTCTGGACCCTATTTTGAAATTTGTGTGAAATTGGCCAAATTGCGTATTTCTGACCACCTTATTGGGTAGTTGAAATCGGTAAATTGGCTGTTTCTTGTACTCAATTGATAGAACAAATGGAATTCTAGCGAAATAGCTATAATTTTAGTAGACTGAAACATTGGAATTTGCTGAAAATAGGGCTCAAAGTGGGCGAAATTGCCGATGCGTAAATGTCATCAATACCGCTAACTTCGCGAAAGCATAATTCCGTTAGTTTTCGATCAAATTTCATAATTTTGATGTCGTTGTGATCGGAAAAAGATTCTCTATCATTTCATAAGAAAAAAAATTTTTTTTCCGAAAAAATTTGGACCCTGAGAACGAGTTTCGGAGAGGGCCTGTGAGCGCCCAATGGGTTAAAAAAATAGAGATTTTCTGAAAGAAAGAAATGGGTTTTATTGGGGAATTTTTTACTGGGTACAAATAAAAATTAAGAATTGAAGGCGCCAAGTACTCCATTAGAACAGAGAGTATGATTAATTATATGACTGCCGCTGGGCTGCTGTGAGCATGTTGTCTTCAAATTGATTTTTCAAAAATAAATACAGCGGTACCCCGGATTTCGTACAGTTCCCAACTCGAACAATTATGTAAGTGTATTTTTGTAAGTGCTTTTGTAAGTGTATTTTTGGGGTCTGAAACGAACTAATTTAATTTACATTCGTCCTTATGGGAACAAATTCGTTCGGTAACGGCACTCGAACAGCATTCTGGAACGAATTATTGACGAAATCCGGGGTACCACTGTATCCAAAAAAAACTATGAGAACTTAAAAAATTGCATTGCTTAATTAGTGGCTTTCTTTTCTGCCTACTATTTTACTCATGTTTCTGTCCATGCATCTACATTATCTGTATGCTCATGGAAATAAAGCATTATTATTATCATTAGTTTCTGTAATACAGTGGACCCTCGGATTTTGTCAATACGTAATTCTTTCCAGAAGGCTGTTCGAGTGCCGTTACCGAACGAATTTGTTCCCATAAGGACGAATGTAAATTAGATTAGTCCGTTTCAGACCCCCAAAAATACACTTACAAAAGCACTTATAAAAATACACTTACATAATTGTTCGAGTTGGGAGCTGTACGAAAATCGAGGTACCACTGTACTGTATTGTCAAGTGTTACAGATGGGTCACTACTTATGAAGAATTAGGAAACAATTAACAATTTGGGTGCTTCTCAGTAGTTGGGGTCCTAGGTGGCCATTTGGTCTACTTATTGGTAAATCTGCCATTGCCAAAAAGAATTAAAACTTCAAAGCTTTTTTACATGAAACTTAAGCTTTGCACCTTTGAGTTGTTCATTTTTAATACCTTGCTATTTATATTTTTAAATTCTCAGATTTTTTTTTTATTTTGAAAGCCCAGCACAAACCCCTAAAAATCTTGTTGAGGACCCCTTGGGGTCTACAGACCCATTTCAGAACCAATGTTCTCTCTCTACTACTGCATCTACTCATGTTACTACACTATCATCTATAATGACGGTTATACCAGTAGCTCTTTTTGTGGAGTCATATTCCATACACAGATTCCAGTGTAAGTATGGCAGGACCCTTCAGTTAGCGAGTTATTACATCAGTCAAATGCTGGATAAGATGAGAAGCCCATGAACTGGAGCTCAATGTAAATAGCGTACTAAAAATATCTAGCCTAGACAAGACTTGCAGCAATGGCTTTAAGTTGGAAAAATTCAAATTCAGGAAGGATATAGGAAAGCACTGGTTTGGTAATAGAGTTGTGGATGAGTGGAACAAACTCCCAAGTACAGTTATAGAGGCTAAAACGTGTAGTTTTAAAAATAGGTTAGATAAATACATGAGCGGGTGGGTGTGAGTTGGACCTGACTAGCTTGTGTTACTAGGTCAGATGCCGTGCTCCTTCCTTAAGTGAATGTGACCTAACCTGACTAGCTTGGGGCATTGGCTTGGGCCGGTAGGAGATTTGGACCTGCCTCGCATGGGCCAGTAGGCCTGCTGTATTGTTCCTTCTTATGTTCAATCGTTTTCCCCTCCTCCCCTACCCCCAACAAACACAGTTGGGGGTAGGGGAACACTGCATTAGGCCTATCCATTCATGCTAGGCAAGTCCCACTCGTGTACATATCCGACCTATATTTAAATCTACCCAAAGTTCTTGCCTCAATGATGCTACGAGTCACTTCCACTCTTCTACAATTTTATTGCCAAACAGTACTTCCCTCTATCCTTTCCGAATAAAAATTTGTAAAATTTTAATCCATCCTTTCAGCATGTTATTTATATCCACTTTGTTTTCCAATTGTACACTTCAGTCTAAATCTAGTTGAGTGAGTGTCACTGGTGGTGTGAGAATTCAACCTCATTATGTTATAATAATGTAATAATAATAATTCTCTTATGAGGCTTTCGACAGGATACGTTCCAAAAATTTGCTCTGGAAGCCTTGTAAGAAATTTAACGTAAAATGAGGATAGGTTGAAATGTGAGAGAGGGGAGAACCTGGGCTGATGATGGAGGGTGAGGGGTGGTGGTAGTGGTAGAGGCTGTGAGAGAGGGCACCAACATTCCCACACTCCAGGTTGGGGTGGTAGAGGGTGTGTGGAGGGGAGGTGGAGGGTGTGAGAGAGGGGAGGGGTGGTGGATGGGAGGGTGTGAGGGAGGGCATCAACACTCCCACACTCAACGCCATACACTGGGCACTGGGGTAAGTTGATCTGGGAACTTGGGCCACCCTTGGGGCCCTGCCCTTTCTGTCCACCCTCCCAGTCTTTGCCTACTTTTCCCCTTTCCTTGTTCGCTCCCTCCCTTTTCCCTTGTCTGTCTCTCCATTTTCCTTGTCTGCCCCTCCCTTATTCCTTGTCTGCCCCTCCCTTTTCCATTGTCTGCCCCTCCCTTTTCCTTTGTCTGCTCCTCCCATTCCCCTTGTGTACCTCTCAACTTCCTTTGTCTGCTTTCCCCTTCCTTTGCTTGTTCTTTCCCTTCCCTTCTCTTGTCTCCTCCCCTCTTCATGTCATAACCCTTTCTTCTCAGTCCTAGCCTAGGTTTCCCCTCTCTTATTTGTTGTCTACCTTCCATGCTTCTCCTTTTACTTTTCAGTTTCTGTTTCCTCTACTTTTACTTCTTCCGTATCCTTGCTTTCCTTTTTTTCTCCTCGTCTTGTCCATTGTCGGACCCCTTCCTTTGCACAGTGACTCATTGTTATTTTTTTTCCTAAAATAACATAAGCTTTTGTCAGTAAATTTACAAATATTTCACACGCAGCAGTACAAGTTTGTACAATGGTTCTTAAGGCGCATGTTGTAGGTACACAACAATGGTACATGAATAAGTCACACTTCAACTTGATTGGATTATCCAGTGCTAAATCTATTTAATTTACCATTATATATTTCCGAGAGTTTTTCTACTCCCGGAGCCTGGCCATGGGCAAGGCTCGTCTGGTGTTTGCCTGGTCATCCAGGCTGTTGCTGGTGGTGGCCCGCTGCCATGCCAAGTATATCGACCAGTCTTCACATTGTACAAATTTATTCTACTGTCTGTAAAATATCTGCAGATTTTACGGAATAAATAGATATTCCGGAAGGGGTACCTGAAAGTGGTTGCATGAATTCTCATTTTGTTTTTCGTTTATAACTTGAGAAAGCCTCATTCGATCAGCTTCAAACTTTCAACGTTGGTGCATCCTACTTAGAAAGCTGTTGAGATTGTAATTGGAGTGTGTGGGGGGGGGCTAATAATTGCCCATTATGTTTTTAATTTTTTTATGTGAACTAACAAGAGTATTCCTCTTCGGCTTGAGTCTTTAAGGGCTGATGTTTCTTATTGACTAAGATGGTACCCAACAAGTATGAACTACTTTGTAAGAGCAAATTTAAGTTGCTAGCATAGTTAATAAACTTGAAAATATTGGATCCTGAGCAATAACTGAAAAATGCCTCTTCTGATCAGCTTCAAACTTTCAACAATGGTGGGTTTTGCATAAGGAAAATTTTGCATCAGTATTAGGCTGTGTACGTTGTATTGTGCAAATTTTATTAATTTTTTTTATGTAATAAGTGGAGAATGCCTCTTCTGATAGGCTTCAAACCTTTAATAATGGGCATTAGATATTTAACTTCATTAGAAATTTATGCTGCACCTGGGGCATGTATTGAGGTAGATAGGGCTAGGCTTATTGGGGTATGGGGATACACTTCACAGTTCTCGAAGTGACTGAAATACATTTGGTTATTATATATTAAACCCAGTGTAACCTAATAAAGCCAGGGAGTGCGGCATATTTTCAATGAGACCCCGTACTCTCTCGTGTCTTTTTTTTTTCACTTGGTCGCTTCAATCATCCTACCTCATGCCTCCCTAACACCCTGATCTTCCTTGTTTCTCCCTTTTTCTTCGCGGTCTCCCCTCGGTTCGTTGTACTCTTCTCCCACTCCTCTTTCCCACCCTAAAGGGCTTCTCGTGTCCCCACCACCTCAGTTGAAAAAACGGTGCCACTTTCTTGCTATGTTCACTTCCTCATCCCGTCCCCACCCTTTTTTTCTGTATTCACTCCCCCCCCCAACCACCACCCCATCCATGCGATTATTTCTCTGGCTATCCCTGCCATCACTCCCACTCCGCCCCTCACAGGACCAGGAACTGTGACTCAATCCCTACAACCACATATATGCGAGTACACACACTCATCCCTCCCTACTCTCTCCTCACCCCACTATCCTCTTCTCCCTTCACTACCACTATTGGTGGTAGTGACAATTAGAGTATTAGTGGTAGTCACTGGTTTTCTAATCTTCAGAACATGACCTAAAATTGGCCTTCTCCCTTTCCTCTTCTCCCTGTCTCTTCCCCTCCCTCTCCTCTTCTCCCTTTCCCTTCCCCTCCCTCTCCTCTTCTCCCTTTCCCTTCACCTCCCTCTCCTCTTCTCCCTTTCACTTCCCCTCCCTCTCCTCTTCTCCCTTCCCCTCCCTCTTCTCTTCTCCCTTTCCCTTCACCTCCCTCTTCTCCCTTTCCCTTCACCTCCCTCTTCTCCCTTTCCCTTCACCTCCCTCTCCTCTTTCCCCTTTCCCTTCCCATCTCCTCCACTTCCCCCTTTCCCTTCCCCTCCTCTTCCCTCTGTCTCCTCCCTCCATTGCATCATTGCTGCGATCATTTCCCCAGCCGTCCCTAGCTCCTCACCATACGTGAGTAATCAACTGCATCTTGAAGCAAAAACAAGTTTGTTTGGTGATGTTACGAAGCTAAAAAGCCACAAGAGCGAGCCACAGTTAATCATCCCTAAGTATATGAGACTTTGAATAAATGGTAGACTTGTGTGGGAGAGAGGATGTCCTTGGTTTATCCAGCTTCCCCTATCAATGGGATTGACCCTCCCCCTTCCCCAGGATGCCACCCGCAACAGTCTGTTAACTTCCTGCTACTTATTTATTGTGGATGACTAGGGCCAACGGGTGTAGAGAGGACTCGCCCATGTGACTCGCCCAGCCCTAGATGCATCCCACAGCAGTGGGTTACTAGGTGAATGGGGGGGGGGGGCAGCAAGTTACCAGAAGATTCTTCTGGGGCTGTTACTGTGTGCCAGCAATATTCCAGTCTATAAAGAGAACAAGCGGCTTAAAAGAGTGCCATCATTGCCTTGGTGTCTCTTGTTTTGAAGGTTCTAATTATCCATCATATCGTTTTCCTTGCGTTTATGGCAACAACACTGCGTGATTCTTGAAAGATTTTTTAGTGTCATTGTCATTCATATTCCTCTTTTGGTATGTTAAATAGGTTTGACTTACTTTTTTTTATTAATCCAGTTTCTAATTCTTCAATTTTCTATAAGGGATTAACTGACATTTATCCTCATTGAACATCGTATTGTTTCCTGTGATCCTACGGAAGACGTGGTTAATATCCGCTTGATAATTTGCTGAGTCTTCAATGGATGCCACTCGTATATACAAATTCTTGTATTGTCTGCAAAGCATGATATAGAGCTATGACTTGTGTATCTGTCAGATAGGAATCTGAGATAGAAAATTGGGGCGAGTACTGTGTGTTGAGTAACAGAGCTTTTTAATGTGGCAGTTTCTGATTTTGCTTTGTTGATTAGTACTTATTGCATTCGATTTGTCAAGAGATGAAATATACATCTCCCCACTTTTTCCAAATATATATACCTTATGTACGCATTTATGTGCTTTGAAACCATGATCACACTTGTAGGCTTTTAAAAAGCCTGTGTATACTACTACTCCAGTGCATCAAAGACCATGTCATGATGGTCTAGCAATAGCGAGACAGGAGTGACTAGCTCTAAAACGACGTTGATATGGGTTGTGCATTTGTTGTGATTCCGTATACTCGCCTAGTTGTGGTTGCAGGGGTTTAGCCACAGCTCCTGCCCCCGCCACTTCACTGGTCGCTACTAGGTCACTCTTGCTCCACGAGCTTCATCATACCTCTTCTTAAAGCTATGTATGGATCCTGACTTCACTACATCACTTCCCAGACTATTGCACTTCCTGACAACTCTATGACTGAAGAAATACTTCCTAACATCCCTGTGGTTCATCCGAGTCTTCAGCTTCAAATTGTAACCCCTTGATGCTGTGTCCCATCTCCGGAACATCCTGTCTCTGTCCACCTTGTCAATTCCTCTCAGTATTTTATATGTCGTTATCATATCCACCCTATCTCTCCTGTCCTCCAGTGTCGTCAGGTCGATTTCCCTTAACCTCTCCTCGTAGGACATGCCCCTTAGCTCCGGGATTAGTCTTGTAACCCTGTGCACTTTCTCTAATTTCCTTACGTGCTTGGCTAGGTGTGGGTTCCAAACTGGTGCTGCATACTCCAATGTAGGCCTGACATACACGATGTACAGGGTCCTGAACGATTCCTTATTGAGATGTCGGAATGCTATTCTTAGGTTTGCTAGGCGCCCATATGCTGCAGCAGTTATTTGGTTAAATTGCACCTCAGGAGATGTGCCCGGTGTTATACTCACCCCAAGATACTTTTCCTTGAGTGAGGTTTGTAGTCTCTGGCCCCCTAGACTATACTCCATCTGCGGTCTTCTTTGCTCTTCCCCAATCTTCATGACTTTGCACTTGGTAGGGTTGAACTCCAGAAGCCAGTTTCTGGACCAGGCCTGCATCCCGTCCAGATACCTTTGTAGTTCTGCCTGGTCCTCGTCTGATTGAATTCTTCTCATCAACTTCACATCATCTGCAAACAGGGACACTTCTGAGTCTTTTCCTTCCGTCATGTTGTTCACATATACCAGAAACAGCACCGGTCCTAGGACTGACCCCTATGGAACCCCACTCCACAGGCGCCCACTCTGACACCTCGTCACATACCATGACTCGCTTTTGTCTTCCCGACAGGTATTCCCTGATTCATTGCAGTGCCTTCCCTGTTATACCTGCCTGGTCCTCCAGCTTATGCACTAATCTCTTGCGTGGAACTGTCAAAAGCCTTCTTACAGTCTAAGAAAACGCAATCTGCCCACCCCTCTCTTGTCTTACTGCTGTTACCCTGTCATAGAACTCCAGTAGGTGTGTGACACAGGATTTTCCATCCTTGAAACCGTGCTGGTTGTCGTTGATAAGCTCATTCCTTTCTAGGTGTTCCACCATTCTTCTCTTGATAATCTTTTCCTGACTGCATATTATACATGTCACTGACACTGGTCTGTAGTTTAATGCTTCGTGTCTGTCTCCTCTTTTAAAAATTGGGACTACATTTGCTGTCTTCCATATTTCAGGTAGTCGCCCTATTTCGATAGATGTGTTGAAGATTGTTGTTAGTGGCACACATAGCACCTCTGCTCCCTCTCTCAGGACCCATGGAGATATGTTATCTGGCCCCTTCGCCTTTGAGGTATCTAGCTCGCTTAGCAGCCTCTTCACTTCTTCCTCGGTTGTTTGTATTGTGTCCAACACTTGATGGTGTACCCCACCTCAATGTCTTTCTGGAGTCCCTTCTGTCTCCTCTGTGAACACTTCTTTGAATCTCATATTGAGCTCCTCACATACTTCTCGGTCATTGTGATCTTCCCTCCTTTCTTCCTCAGCCTGATTACCTGGTCCTTGACTGTGTTTATTAGTCTTGCTTCTTAAAACCCAGAAATTATTATGGACGTCAGTGCTATCATTCTGTAGATTTTGCTTCCTCTGTCTCTCCTGAACTGTATCCATCAGTGGTATCCATCTCTAACCATTATTCCTTTTCGCTCTTGAGAAAGTGTCAGAACTTAGAGAAGCTCAGTGATTTTTCGTCTTCACCTGTTGAGGAATCCTTACTCTGTCGTGGAGGGTTTGCTAGTGGGTTCCTGAGTGATTTGGAGTGGAATGATATATATTTGTCTGCTCTGCACAATGGTTTATTGGAGATACTGGTTAGCAGCCTGGCCCCTCTCTGAGCTATCATTCTTAAATCCAGAAATTCAATGGAATTTCCGAAGATGGAGCAAACATATAATACTATTAAGTTCATCCTCTCAAGACATGTTTAAATTCATTACCCATACGATCGTCTCTGAATATTTTAGTAAGGTTATGATTGATTTAAATTATGTATTCATTGTTGAAGATGAATTTATTGAATATCCTCAATGGTATTATCTCATCTGTTCGATTCCAGTATTTATTGTTTTAAAGCAAATGTGTCTGTGCTAGTAGTTCACGTGTGAGAGACTTCATTCGAATTACATCCTGGAATTTTCTTTGCTGTTTAGTACATTTGCTAAGTGTTTCCATGTTAGATGTCTTGAGACACCCTGCATTTAGGATACACGAATGCGTATTAGTTTAAAGCTGATAGTGGAATTTGTGTGAATGGGTGAGTTAATGTTTGACTTAGTGCCAGAGTGAATGTGTGTGTGTGGGGGATGGTGGTGAGTGAACACTTAAGAGTGGTCACCACACAACTTGTATTACGGGTGGTATATGCAGAATATCATTATTATTATTTTGTAATATACTCCAGCAGGCCAAGGTAGGTGGGTGGTCGTGCATGCTTGTGTGCAGTGCGTGTTTTGTGTGTGCGTGCCTGCTTGTGAACGTGCAGAGTAACCAAATGAAAAGTCAAAACACCCACTTTAAATATTTGCACGACTCCATCGTGTATTCTAAATAAGTATAGCAGACCTTTACATAGCCAGTGAATTGAAAGTGAGGCTAGCGGTTCAGGAGTTGCAGCTCAATCCTAGGTAAATCGGTTAGGTAATTTTACACCTAAAAAAAAAAAAAAAGAAGCAAGGGGAAGGGAAGTTCCCTTCAAGGACAGCCAACCCGGCTGATCTGGCACTGACTTTAGGTATCTGTCCAGCTCCCTCTTGAAGACAACCAGGGGTCTATTGGTAATTCCCCTGATGGCTGGTGTAAGGCTGTTGAACAGTCTTGGGCCCCGGACACTTATTGTGTTTTCTCTTAGTGTACCAGTGGCGCCCTTACTTTTCACTGGGAGTATGTTACATTGCCTCCCAGGTATTTTGCTTTCGTAGAGAGTGATTTCTGTGTGCAGGTTAGGGACCAGTCCCTCCAGAATCTTCCAGGTGTAGATTATGATATATATCTCTCGCCTGCGCTCCAGTGAGTACAAAAGTCAAGTGCTTCCAGGTGTTCCCAGTAGTTAAGGTGTTTGATGGAACTTATACATGCCGTATAGGTTCTCTGAGCATTCTCTAGATCAGCAATTTCACCTGCCTTGAATGGGGATGTTAATGTACAGCAGTATTCCAGCCTAGAGAGAACAAGTGATTTAAAAAGGATCATCATTGGCCGTCTGGTTGAATCCTCCCTTATACACAACTTTCCTTGTATGAATACTAGTTGTGGCTTTGCCTATGTAGATGCCTTCCTTTCCCATTACATTGTAAAATGCTCCAAACTTCAGAACACCCATGACTTAACCTGATTCTTTTTTCCCCTTCTCCCTTTCTTCCTATCCTCTTTCTCCTTTTTTTTCTGCCTTGGGTATTTGTCCTTTATTTATTTATTTTTCCCCCCTCTGTGTTTTTGCTCCTACCCTTTGTGGGTCTCTAGATCCCTTGCAGTGCTCCTCTTTCTTAGTATTTGACTGACTCCACTACTACTACCTCTACCACTACCTCTCTTCCTCCTTTCCTACTACCTCTCTTGTCCCTTCCCTGTCTGCTGGCCTATATATACTCCCTCCTCTCCTTTTTGTTAGTGTGACTTTGTAAATGGTCCAAGTCGGACCGAAACGTCGTCGTAAGCTCCTCTCTTCTATGTGCGGGTTATTTGTGTAGTAGTAAATGAACACATTTTTCAACAATTCAGTATTTGTGTAGGTTACTTTTGGTTCGCCAGGAGCTTCAAGGTCATTGAAGCTTGACAAAGCTCCCGAACGAGCCAGACGTAGCTTAAATAAATATACAATCATTGCAGATGTGTCCATTTACTTAGTGATTATGCATTTATACTAATCATACTCCCCTATATCAATATTTTGAATTATAAAAGTTAAAACTAATAATATACAGTTATGAAGGAAATATTATTATTGCTATTGTCAACCCCGGAGGGTAAATAACCCAGAATAATCCAACAAACCTTGACAGTTTCCATTGCCGTATACACTTACGTTTCATTTCCTGTAATATATGTGCTTTAAATTTAGGAGGCCTAGTCTAAGAATGGAGCGATGATCCCCAAAACATTAACAAATAAATCAGTCATGAGATACGACCTTGATATCCCTCTCTCTGCTCTTATAATATCCTCATTTCTTACCTGATAACTACTACTGCCTCCTTGAGGCGAAACATCTATCAGAGAGCCTCGCTCTGTTATGTATGTTCAGAAACAATAGCTCAGAGCAGTGTATTGTCTTACGTATGTATGTTTTTCTGTCGCTTTATCCAAATTCAGTCAGTGTTTTTTTTTTTTTAACGTTTTAAACCAGTTTTCGTCAGGGGAAAGTGTCCCTCTCCCCTGACAGGGGTTAGTCATTTGATGACTCGCACACTGGTTGAGCTGCCACTGGTCTGCCTGTGCTGGACGTCCACTCCCTTAAAAAAAATCACATCGTGTCGTATTTCTGCACTCATATTTGGGCAGAAAATATCTAGTGACAGCGTTGACTGGCCCATGCGAGGGTATTTTTTTTTTTCCTTTTGAATAGAATAATAATTTAGGAAAACTAGACCTTGAAAGGTTATTCTCATCACAGTGTTGATTATGGGTTTAGAATTTTCGCCATGAATATAATAATGTGTGGTCACCTACCGACTTAGCAGACACTTGGAAGGTTGATCTCGTCACAGTTGATTACGTTAAGTTCAGTGGAAGGTTATCTTGTGTGTAATTTATATATTAGCGAGGTGACTGCATACATTCCCTTTCGCGAGGATATCATAATGTATAATGTAACCGAATACTAGGAGAGTGACGAAGTGTAAGGTTATACTCGCTTTTGTACACCTTGACTACGTGTAATTGATGGCTACCTATGACATGTAAAAAGTGAACTGCAGATTTTTAATTAAATTGTAAAAAATGTCATGTATTCATGGTTAAATTTTCATTACACATTATCATTTCGGTATTAGAGATACACGAAGGTTTTAATATATATTTTTGTCCAATATGTCATGTCTGTTTTAAAAGACTGGAATAATAGCTGGATGAGTCTTGTGGAATGTAGAGCATTCTTGACCACAGGGAGGCAGTACGGTACATTCTTGACCACAGGGAGGCAGTACGGTACATTCTTGACCACAGGGAGGCAGTACGGTACATTCTTGACCACAGGGAGGCAGTACGGTACATTCTTGACCACAGGGAGGCAGTACGGTACATTCTTGACCACAGGGAGGCAGTACGGTACATTCTTGACCACAGGGAAGCAGTACGGTACATTCTTGACCACAGGGAGGCAGTACGGTACATTCTTGACCACAGGGAGGCAGTACGGTACATTTGCAAGACAAAATTAATGTTAGCATAAGCACTTGTCAGTGATGAATGATTTACACTTATGTAAATAAAATAATAATGATGGTTACGATGATAATAATAGCTCTTATGAAGCTCCTCCCTGTAATACTATTATTTTTGTAAATGCGATTGCAAAAGTACATTCAAAATTAGATGGCACGTGCCATTCAGTTTTAGATGCATTTTTTCAATTGTATTTGCAAAAAATCACATGGTATAGAGGAACTTTATAAGAGAGCTTAATAATATTTTAATGATTCTGTATTAATACTTGTTTTAATATACCTTATGATGGTACCGGTGAGAGGCTCTTGATCCAGGGAATTGAACGCGGCTTTCCTTGGATCGAATCTTACGTGAATGCTCCTCATTCCCCCAGGCTCTGCATGACCCCTACGGGTTTAGCGATTCCACATGAATGTAATAATAATAATGATAATATACTTCAAGATCTTGGTTTGCAAAGGTAAAATATGAATGTGTATTATACACACACACATACGTACGTACGTCGTGCCGAATAGGTAAAATTAGTCAATTAGCAAGAACTCGTTTAAAATTAAGTGTTTTCTAATGTACGTTTAAATATATTTTTTTTTCTTCAAATTTTCAATTATGTTAATGTAAAAATTAATAATTTTGTACCAAAAGAACCTTAGAAAACTTACCTAACCTTATTATAACAAGCGCAATTTATTTTAGCCTAATCCAACTAAATATATTTTAGATAAGTTTACAATAATTTAATAATAAACAAACATAATGAAATATATTTTTTTCGTTAGGTTCAGAATGATTTTTGCGAAATTATTAAATACACAAATTTTCTCTTGCCTTATTTGGCAAGAAGAGTTGCTATTTAAGCAAAAATTGCAAGTTTTACCTATTCGGCACTAATATATATATTTATATATATTATATATATTTTTTTTCTTCACGTCGGCCGTCTCCCACCGAGGCAGGGTGACCCAAAAAGAAAGAAAATCCCCCAAAAAAAGAAAGAAAATACTTTAATCATCGTTCAACACTTTCACCTAACACATAATCACTGTCTTTGCAGAGGCGCTCAGATACGACAGTCTAGAAGTCCCTCCAAACTGCCAATATGCCAAACCCCTCCTTTAAAGTGCAGGCATTGTATTATCCATTTCCAGGGCTTGAGTCAGGCAAACCGGTTTCCCTGAATAACCTTCACAAAATATTACCCTGCTCACACTCCAACAGCTTGTCAGGTCCCAAAAAACATTCGTCTCCATTCACTCCTATCTAACACGCTCACGCATGTTTGCTGGAAGTCCAAGCCCCTCGCCCACAAAAACCTCCTTTACCCCCTCCCACCAACCTTTTCGAGGGCGACCCCTACCCCGCCTTCCTTCCCCTACAGATTTATACGTTTTTCAAGTCCTTCTACTTTGATCCATTCTCTCTAAATTACCAAACCACCTCAACAACCCCTCTTCAGCCCTCTTGACTAATACTTTTAGTAACTCCACACCTCCTAATTTCCACACTTCCTTAGACAGGACATCTCCACTGCTTCCAGCCGCCTCCTCGCTGCAGCATTTACAACCGAAGCTTCACACCCATATAAGAGTGTTAGTACACTATACTTTCATACATTCCCTTCATTGCCTCCATGGATAACGTTTTTTGTCTCCACAGATACCTCACGCATCACTCACCTTTTTTTCTTCATCAGTTCTATGTTTAACCTCATCCTTCATAAACCTTTCTGCTGACAAGTCAACTCCCAAATATCTGAAAACATTCACTTCTTTCATACTCCCTTTCTCCAATGTGATATCCAATTTTTCTTTATCTAAATAGTTTGATACCCTCATCACCTTACTCTTATCTATGTTCACTTTCAACTTTCTACCTTTACACACCCTCCCAAACTCATCCACTAACCTTTGCAACTTTTCTTTAGAATCTCCCATAAGCACAGTATCATCAGCAAAAAGTAACTGTGTCAACTCCCATTTTGTATTTGATTCCCCATAATTTAATCCCACCCCTCTCCCAAACACCCTAGCATTTACTTCTTTTACCCCATCTATAAATATATTAAACAACCATGGTGACATTACACATCCCTGTCTAAGACCTACTTTTACCCAGAGGAGTAACAATCTAAGGATACGCAACCGTGTATGGATTTTTTTTAAAGAGCAGTATAAAACTCAACCTGAGCAAGTTAGCGGATGCTTATCCTGTTAACCGGTCATCAGTTATCTAAGACCCATCGTCTCGGGAGACAATAGTCCTCTCCAGTGTCGAACTTTCATTGGCAGTGTACATTCTTAGGTTACTGTGAATAAAACATCACAACCATTTAATGCACGTGTAGCATATTATTAGTAAATATGTTGGTGGTATTTACGAATTTATCGGTAAATAGTGATATTACCTACCTACCTGGAGGGCATTCCGGGGATCAACGCCCCCGCGGCCCGGTCTATGACCAGGCCTTCTTGTGGATCAGGGCCTGATCAACGAGGCTGTTACTGTTGGCTGCACGTAGTCCAACGTACGAACCACAGCCCAGCTGATCTGGCACTGACTTTAGGTATCAGTCCAGCTCCCTCTTGAAGACAACCAAGGGTCTACTTTTAATGCCCCTTATGGCTGGTGGGAGGCTGTTGAACAGTCTTGGGCCCCGGACACTTATTGTGTTTTCTCTTAGTGTACCAGTGGCGCCCCTACTTTTCACTGGGGGTACGTTGCACCGCCTTCCAAGTCTTTTGCTTTCGTATGGAGTGATTTCTGTGTGCATATTAGGGACCAGTCCCTCCAGAATCTTCCAGGTGTAGATTATGATATTTCTCTCTCGCCTGCGCTTCAGTGAAGATAAGTCTAGTGCTTCCAGGCGTTCCCAGTAGTTAAGGTGTTTGATGGAACTTATACGTGCAGTGGGTATCTGAACCTAATGTTAGGGTGAATGCCCTTGAAGTGTCACATCTTTCCCACCCTGCTTCGGTGTGTTTATTTACCTACCAGAATCTGGTGGAATTGAGCTGAAGCTCCTGGTCCTCGCAGGTTTTTCCAAAACATTTACATCACAAGTAACATGCAGCCTTAATGACCATTGAGCAGTCGATAGGCTTTAAAATCCATTAACCAACTTGTGTGTGTTGGCAGGTGTGAACCTTTCACTTGTCATCTGTATATCAAGTTTGACCTGGGTGGGGCCTCGGTCACCTTATTTGACATTTCCACACAGACACGCACGAGCGCCAGCTGACCGATGTGAAATCAAATTAAATCTTTATAAAAAATATTTCAGGTACAGGTATATACGAGACAGCGTGGGTTTCTATGAATCTTATTGTAGTCAGCTGGCCCAGTGGCTATCGCGTTGTTCTGGAGTTTTATGACTCTCTGATCGCGGGTTCTAACTCCACCCGTGATATGGTTTGTTTGCAATCGTGTCATTATGATTTCGTGAGTCATGGGTCTCAATTAATGGTAATAATGCAACAGCGGGTTACTAGACAAAACGCTTCACGTGTACCTATAACCTTTGATATATCTTTCATTAGTTTCGAGAGAGTTTCTACTCTCGGAGCCCGGCCATGGGCCATGCTCGTCTGGTGCTAGCCTGGTCAATCAGGCTGTTGCTGCTGGAGGCCCGCTGCCCCATATATATTCATCACAGCCTGGTTGATCTGACACCCGGTGAAGCTACTTGTCCAGTTTCCTCTTGAAGACTTCTACACTTGTTTCGGCAGTGTTTCTAATATCTTCTGGTAAGATGTTGAATAATCTGGGTACACGAATGTTGATAGTGTTCCCTTATTGTGCCCACAACACTCACTGGGCATATCTTGCACCTCCTCCCATATCTCTCGCTCCAGTATGTTGTTAATGGCAGTGTGCAGATTTGGCACTAGGCCCTTCCAGGTATATATCATGAATCTCTCCGCTCCAGTGAGTACATATTCAAGACTTTATGGCGTTGCCAGTAATTTATTTATTAACTGCAGAAGGGTCAGTAAGGCTGTAAATTGCCTGTGCATTTAGGGTGTGTGTGTGTGTGTGTGTTGGTATATATTTCACAGACGCTACTTGAAGTTTATTATTATTCGTATATTCGTGGGAAGCGCTCAATCCGTATGGGTCATACAGCGCTAATCAGATTTGTTATATATAAAAGGGGGGTAACTCCAGTATCTTGGATCAAGAGACTTTCACCAGCATTAACGCATCCATCCTTTGAAAGGTGAGGTATCTTGATCACCTATTAGTATACGCTGTCTCTCTGGGCAGGGCGAGACGTATATGGCAACACATTCTCATTTTAAAAACGTTTGTTTTTGACGTCGTTCTCAACGTTAAAGTTCCTAATTTTATCCAAATCATTTAGGACTCGCTTGGCATGGGTACAAGCCCCACCCGTTCCGTGATTCGTGTTTTCTACATTTTAAATTATGTTAAAGTTAGGTTGGGCTAGGATACACAACCTTCTGAAAAAAACATATTACAAATTAGAAAAATGCGTGATTCGTCTGGCAACGGAGTGACAAGGGACAGTAGGAAACTTTTAGGTTTGACCGTTTACATTTCTTGGTGCGTGAATTACCTACGTACAGGTAAGTGTCCTAACACCTAGTGTCACCTCCAACTTAGCAGTGAAGAAAAATCAAACCTTCGCAAAGTGCCTGATCAACCAGGCTGTGATGGATATGTGGGCCAGGGGAGCGTCAGCAGCAATAACTTGGTTGACCAGGCATACACAAGACAAGCCTGGTCCAGGGCCGGGCTGGGGGAGTAGGAACTCTATCGCAACCTCTAGCAGGGTGTTAGTCGACTCCAGCAAAAATAAGCCACACTGCTTGGCTTTCTTAAGTGATCCTGGGTTAATAATCCTGCGAACTTACTAAGCTGAAGTCGTTGTTTTTCTGTTTTTATAATACGCTGTTTGCACAGCAATCTGGGACCCATTATTATTTACAAAGTTTGGCGGAGGCCTCGTCAACACCTGCTGGGGGACCCACCGTCAACGCCTGTTGGGGGCCTCGTAATAATTGTTTACACAAGAACCCGTTAACGCCCCCCCCTCCCAGTCAAGACTGATCCCTCCAGTAACATTTGATCCCTGACATGGAGATCATGTATAAATGAATTTGTTTAGTGAGTGGTGTCAGCTGCACAGGAGTGAAGCCTGAACCCGACTGGGTGACCTGCAGGGCCTCACCCAGGCAAACTAGTGACCTATATCACTGCTCTCCCAAACTCCTCTGAAATATTGGCTTGATTTGCTGTTTTACGAAGTTATTGTGTGTGTATGAACGCTTATGAACGATTCAGACAATGTAAGATGCCTTGGTCAATGGCTCTTGTTCAATTAATTGGAGCTAACCCCTTTTGGACCAGTTACTTCTCATTACCCAGGTGCTGTATGACCCCCTATGGGTTTGGCGCTTGCAGTGCAAAATGTAATAAACGATTTACTAAAAGTGGGAAAAATCAACTTTAACAAATTTGTTGATAAACGATACAAATCACGCAAGACAAGTCTCCTCACATGGCACTGCAAATGTTCACGGCTACACAATATCTTAGCAAAGCTTCGTCCACTCATTACACTGAATAACCCACACGGTTTTATACAGTTAATGTTCACCCGACCACTGTAACATCAAGTAAATATATCCCCCACTGTCAGGTATGTTTTATTTTTATTTATTTTTTGTATGTTATGCTTTGTTAGAATTGTCATGTTTTACTTATGACCGTCGGAAAACGAACGATGTCAGAAATACTGACGTTATTTTTTCATATGTTTTCTCAGTCGTTTAAAAGCACAGGTATTCTTTAGGACAGTTTGTTGGGGGTGAGACTAGAGCCGTGTCTAGCCACTGTCAGCCCCATTGTTAGGGATTAAGAAGGCAGATGCTGACCTACATTGCTCCTTTCACTCCTTACCAACATGTCCTTGTTTTTTTATAATTTAATACACCTATATGTAGCTAACCTATTTATATGATATTTACATTGGAGGAGCACCCACTCAATGTGGTTACACTTATATTGAAAAAAATGCCATATATGGTAGTTACATTCATAGTATGTAATATATATATATTCTTTCTTTCAACACGTTGGCCGTTTCCCACCGAGGCAGGGTGGCCCAAAAGGAAAAACGAAAGTTTCTCCTTTTACATTTAGTAATTTATTCAGGAGAAGGGGTTACTAGCCCCTTGCTCCAGGCATTTTAGGCACCTCTTACGACACGCATGGCTTACGGAGGAAGAATTCTGTTCCACTTCCCCATGGAGATAAGAGGAAATAAGAACAAGAACTAGTAAGAAAATAGAAGAAAACCCAGAGGGGTGTGTATATATATATGCTTGTACATGAATGTGTAGTGTGACCTAAGTGTAAGTAGAAGTAGCAAGATGTACCTGAAATCTTGCATGTTTATGAGACAGAAAAAAGACACCAGCAATCCTACCATCATGTAAAACAATTACAGGCTTTCGTTTTACACTCACTTGGCAGGACGGTAGTACCTCCCTGGGCGGTTGCTGTCTACCAACCATATATATATATATATATATATATATATATATATATATATATATATATATATATATATATATATTATTGCATAGTTGGAATGATCGTCCATCGCATAGGATGTTTCATATATAAGGTATGGAATGTATTAGCCCCCTGAGCTGAGAGAGTTCAAGAAGACGATGAGGATATCGTCAAACTTGAACACTGGGTACAGTTTTAGTAGGCTGGTAGCGTAGCATTTGTGAAAGGGGAACAGTGGAAATAAGCCATGGTGCTCGGCTTCATTGGTTTACTAACCCTCATTGTTTATAATCTGAATAAAATCTATTAAGGCTAGGCGTACTAGTACTTAAGAGGTGTCATTTTTTGGGGAGTAAGAGGAAGAAAAAAAAGAGTAGAGGATTTTGTCATAGGATTTCGCGTGTGTCAGTTCTTGGAGGTAAGATACAGTCCATTAGTGCCTGCCTCGCTTGGTGGGACTCCCAGACACACTTGTGGATGTGAGAGCGTGGAATGAGTCAAGTCAGTTTGTTTTTATATATTATTTTACACTGGTTTCAGTTTTATGGTGTGGGATGCTGAGTTGTTCTGGGATCCTAAGTGGTGGGCCTGTGATCCTAAGTAGTAGTCGATTCAAAGTTAAAATTAGCATACATATCGGGTGATACAAGTTCATTCCTCATAGGATGCACCAGCGGAAGACCTTTTCATATGACCAAAGACTCTTCAAGGGGGAGGGGAGAGGAACCTTGATGTCGGTGAAGGGCTCTTGATCCAAAGAATTTAAGCTACTTTTTCGTCTTCGACAAATTAGACCTAATTACCCTCCCATTCCCCAAATGCTATACAATTCCAACGGGCTCATTTATACCTATGTATCATGTCTACCTATGTATCATTGTACCATGTCTAAATAAACTATTATTATTATTATTATTATTATTATTATTATTATTATTATTATTATTATTATTATTATTATCGCTTAACATGGTATTTGTCTAAGGAATAAAATCCATCTCAACAAAATCCAGACAATTATTGTGTATACACGTGGTTTATATACATGTATTGTGTATACACGTAATGTATACATATGTGTTGCTACCACTAGTCACTTAGTAGGTGGGTTCTTAATGATATAATGTCGGAAATAGCCGAATTTATTATGTGAAAGTAGCGTTTTTATGAGACTTGTTTGTCGCTCCACTAAGATGGAGAGCTGACGCGCGTGCACATGACAGTCTACCACAGTTGTATTTAAATACAATATGATAAACAGTTGGATACCTTAATTGCTGACATGTGTATACATGTAGTGTGTATATGTGTAGTGTGTATACAGCACCGGACGTCAACGTGTAAGATTGCGTGACAGCCATAATTGGCAGAGAGAAAAAATGTAATTGTAATTGTGTAAGAATACAAGTTGTGCTTATTAGTTATTTTAAAGTTACCAGCAGGGAAGTTATTGTGTGTGTGTGTACTCACCTGTATGTGGCTGCAGGAGTCGAGCCACAGCTCCTGGTCCCGCCTCTTCGCTAGTAGCTGCTAGGTCCACTAACCTGGCTTCAAGAGCCTTATCGTGCCTCTAAGAAAAGTTATGTATGGATCTTGCCTCTACCACTTCACTCTCCAGATTGTTACACTTCTGACAACTCTAAGGATGAAGGCATACTTCAGTCTTTTAGAGTTGTCAGGAAGTTGTGTGTGTGTGGGTTTTGTTTTTTCATTCTATAAGAGTTAGATTAATACTTTCCGAGAGCGCTGTACAAGGCAAATATTTCCTGAAAGTACTTTACAAACGTCATTATATTTGCCACATGTATCGCCTTGGTTTATCATCAATGAACAAACTCATTTTTAGTTTTTTTGACGAAGATACTTTTATGAAGGTCATTGGATAGCGTAAATTACTGACGGGTGCGTGAGAGCCCCTTTTTATGTATAATTGTAATGATAGTGGTAGTTGCTAGGTGGTGAGGTGAGTGATGGTAGTAGTGGGTTGAGGATAATGGTGGTGGTACTTGGTACAGTGGTTGGTGGTGGAGATGGTGGATGGAGACGGTGATGAAGCAGCAAGCAAGGTAGAGGCGGTGCTGAGTTAGCCGCCATGACTCAGTACACAACACCCCGCCTGCTTCCTTCCACCATCAAGTGTGACTAACCCAAGTTAGCATCACTTATACACAAGCTTTACTGTTATTTATTATTGAAATTGGGGACCAGTTGGCATCACCTCAGTGTTTTTCTCTTGCCTCTTCCGGTTCCTCTGTGTGTACTCCCCTAATTGTGGTTGCAGGGGTCGATTCATAGCTCCTGACCTCGCCTCTTTAATGGTCGCTACTAGGTCTTCTCTCTCCCTGCTCCATGAGCTTTATCATACCTCTTCTTAAAGCTATGTATGGTACCTGCCTCCACTACCTCACTGTCCAGATTATTCCACTTCCTGACAACTGTGTGACTGAAGAAATACTTCCTAACATCCCAGTGGCTCATCTGAGTCTTCAACTTCCAATTGTGACCCCATGTTTCTGTGTCCCATCTATGGAACATCCTGTCTCTGTCCACCTTGTCGATTCCTCTCAGTATTTTATGTTATGTTCCCCCTGTCCTCCAGTGTCGTCAGGTCGAGTTCTCTTAAACTCTCCTCGTAGGAAATGACCCTTAGCTTCGGGACTAGTCTCGTTGCAAACCTTTGCACTTTCTCTAGTTTCCTGACGTGCTTGGCCAGGTTTGGGTTCCAAACTGGAGCTGTATATTCCAATATAGGCCTAACGTACACGGTGTACAGTGTCCGGAACGACTCCTTACTGAGATACAGGAATGCTATTCTTAGGTTCGCCAGTCGTCCATATGCTGCAGCAGTTATTTCGTTGATGTGCGACTCAGATGTGCTCTGTATTATACACACTCCGAGATCCTTTTCATTGAATGAAGTTTGTAGTCATTGGCTCCCTAGACTGTACTCTGTCTGCGGTCTTCTTTGCCCTTCCCCGATCCTCACGACTTTGAACTTGGTGAGGTTGAACTCCAGGAGCCTGTTGCTGGACCAGGCCTGCAGCCTGTATATAATTATTTATTTATTTCATTTCATTTGTAAGTACGTATCTTCATGGCAGCCACTGTATTTTTCAATTTTTTTTATTGCAGATGCAAAGTATTTTGTATCACAACAGTAGTGGCACAGAAGCTTTTACAGGTCCACTCAAACAACGGGAGGTGCACCGAGCGATCACCCTCCACCCCATTAAAAACCACACTCACCTATATCGCCTCCATTCTTACATTCAGGTCAGTATTTGTGTATATCCCACACTGTCTTGGTGGATACCACATACGTATTTTCTTGTTGTACTCTTTAACATGTTCCACTGTCTTCATATATGTACCATACTGTTTTGGTATACACCCCATGCTCATTTATTCTTATCAAGTATTGCTTATAGACTGGTAGGTTATTTTTACTACAAATTACTACCAGTTACTCCATGAACTGATAATGTGTAGTGTGTGTATCTTCCATCCTAGAGTACTGACCTCCATTCACAATTTTTTTTATATAATAATTGGTTTTAATTTATTTGTTCTTATTAATTTATTGATATATAAACTTGAATTAATATGGCATTATCTTGAATTTACTGATTAAAGTGTGTAGGTAATAAAAGGAAGTGATTTCCAGTAAGGGTGGGACTCAAACTAGAATATGTGATGTCACCAAGATTGTTTGTTAATAGGGTAGTAATGGTAATAGAAGTGAAGGAAGACTTGCATTTTTGGCAGAAATGTGGTCCTGAAATATAATGAGTATTTTTAAACTTGAGCTGTTGCAGTTGCTGTTTGCTGATGGCAAGGTGCTATGGAGGTTGGAGACAGAGAAAATGTATTGCTCGAGATCAGTGTGTGGTGTAAATATAATGTACAGTAATGAATAAGGAGTGAAGACATTAGAAGATGGGTTTAATTCAAGAGTTTGGAAGAGGAGTTGTTGCTTATTCATGTACAAAGAATGGAGCAAGATAAGTCAATAAAATTGTATAAGTTTGGGATGGATGAAGGAAGTGTAGGGGCATCAGAAGGGTTGAAAGGAGGATGTGAAAGAGATATTTAGAGTTAGGGGCTTGCACATGCAGTAGGCATATGTGAGTGTTGGGTTGGAATGAGTGGTGACATGTGGTCCATGAGACTTAACATATGTTAAAAAACCAGTTGGCCAGACTTGTTTTTTGGTAGTTGGTATGCATTGCTTTTCCTGTTTATTCAAGGAACTTTTACTTTTCTCCCCCTCACAGGGTTTAAACATACGATCAAGTGAGGCTGAGTTAGTACATCTTGTGCGTGAACTGGCAAAAACAAGTGAAGAGGCAGGACTCCCAATGCCACATCTTGACAACCCATCCTCTGGCATCTACCTTAATCATTTGGGTAATATTACTGTCATAATTAATGTATAAGATAAGACGTGTAATTTAAAACTAAATTATTCTACAATACAGTGGACCCCCGAGTTACGAACACCCCGGAAATCGTACAATTATGTAAGTATAATATTGTAAGTGCTTTTGTAAGTGTATTTTTGGGGGTCTGAAATGGACTAACCTACTTGACATTATTTCTTATTAAGGGAGTAAATTCGTTCGGTAATGGCACTTGAGCAGGCTTCTGGAACGAATTTTGTTCGTTACTCGAGGGTCCACTGTACATGTAATAATTGAAATTTTTTGCAATATTAATACTGTAAAGATTGGGTCAAGTCTTAAAACTATTAATCTGTGTTAGTAAAGTGTATGAAGTAAAATAGTATAATCTTATGGTAAAATAATTTATAAATTATTTAATTACATGTACAGTGGTACCCTGAGTTACGGCTATAATTCGATCCAGAAGGCTGTTCAAGTGCCATTACCAAACAAATTTGTTCCCATAAGGAATAATGTAAATTAGATTAGTCCGCTTCAGACCCCCAAAAATACACTTACAAAAGCACTTACAATAATACAGTGGACCCTCGGTTTTTGTTGAAAATTCTTTCCAGAATGCTGTTCAAGTGCCGTTACCGAATGAATTTGTTCCCATAAGTACAAATGTAAGTTAGATTAGTTATTTCAGACCCCCAAAAATACACTTACAAAAGCTCTTACAAAAATACACTTACAAAAGCTCTTACAAAAATACACTTACAAAAGCTCTTACAAAAATACACTTACATAATTGTTCGAGTTTGGAGGTGAACGAAAACCGAGGGTCCACTGTACACTTACATAATTGTTCGAGTTGGAAGGTGGCCGAAACTCGGGGTACCACTGTATTTATCTACAGTACAGTGTATATCTGCTTTTTCTCCTGGGATTTCTCCATGGATCTGATTGCCATACTTAATTTCAGTACATAGTTTAAATTTTAGATTTGGCTGTTATCATTAAAGCTGATTTTGAGTTTCAGTGTTGAGGGTTGGAAATGGTGCTGGATGCTGTCTTGCAGTTCTCCTTCACTGATATCACTAGCAATGCTTCTCTTTTCCTAACCTTAACAAGGTGTTGTATCTTGTCTTAGTTCAACCCATCTTGCAATACATTTGCTTAATCTTTTTTTTCATACTTAGGCATGCTTTATTTCCAATGCCTTTCTAGTTGGGTGCTTAGATGCTAGTGAAGAGTTCGTCTAGGAATTTGTAACTACCCTCCCCTTCCTCAGATCAAACCTGATTACCAGTACCTCCCATTTTCTAGGTGATGTATGAGCTCTATGCTTGTCTCCCTATGAATGTATTAATAATGTATTTCCAGTATACAATTGTACATTTTATTTCAACTACCAAAACACATTTACACCAACTTTCTGAACATTCCATAAGTCATTCCAATCTACTCATAACTTTTTTTCCTTGGTACATAAATGTCAGTTTGGAAAGAAACCAATAAATTAGTAAGAGTTCAGAGTGGGAAAAGCTGCAGGGGTGGATGAGTGAGAGACAGATGCTGAAAATGGGCGGGAATAGTGTTGGAATATTAGTTACATTCGTTCAGTGTGAGTGTAAAACGGAAATTAACTTGGAATGATTAGTGCATTCATTTATTCAACATGTTTATGAAATAACCAGTAGTGATTCAAGGATGAATGTTGGTTCATTCATTCAGTGTGTATGAAATGGTGATTAAATGATGAATGTTGGTTCATTCATTCAGTGTGTAAATTGGTGATCTAATGTTGGAATAACTAGTGCTTTCATTATGTATGTAAGACCAAGGAATTTCAGAGATCATATTTACATAGTTTCTTCATACAGAAAAGAAAGGAAGACAAAAAAAAAAAAAATTTTAGGTAATGGAAAAAGAGCTGTTCATCGACTCAATAGATTCAGAAGAGATTTTTGACAGGGAAGAATATATCATGTGTTTCATATACAGTATATGGCACAGGTAGTGAATAGTTTTTTGAGGGAGGCGAGGTAACTGTTAGTGTGTTAGGAGGGGGGGAAAGGGGAACTTTCAAGTACAGTGGGACCTCGGTTTTCGTATGCCCTAGTTTGTGGGTGAAACTATAGTTATTCTCTATAAAATGTATTTTTTGTTAATATTTTTGGGTGTCTGGAACGGATTAATTGGATTTACATTATTTCTTATGGGAAATATTAAGAAAAAATACATTTTATAGTAATAACTATAGTTTTACATACAAACTAGGGCATACGAAAACCGAGGTTCCACTGTATAATATATGCTTAGAGTATGCTAAACTCTCAACTGTCATTCCTTTATTACTGTAGAGAATGCTTCCTCACTCTCCTTGTTGCCGGAATTTAATTTATAAAACCCAACCACCGCTTTGTTTTTGTATAATTTTTATGTGGTACAGTAAATCTTCAATTTAACAGACTTGGGAAAAAACATGATAAAATCTGTTTTATCAACACATTTGGAAATAACAGGCAAAAGTCTTTGTTACAAAATTATTTACTATTGTTATGATCACTGCACAATAGTCTTATCTTTAGCTATCATGCTCACCATTACTGGCCACCCACTAACCCCTATTACCCCATTAAATCGAAGGTTTAAGCAGGAAAAATCTTTATTTCATAACATTTCAACCACAGCACTTGTTTATCAAGCACTTGGGTGAAATATTGTAAAATAAAGGTTCTTTCAACATACTGTCTTTGATTTACCACTTGTCAGATTATACTATTGTCTACCCACATATTTTTTAATTGATTTTTCTTCAGTTAATTGTTGGGGTGTTGTTGACATCCTATTTTTTGTAACTAGGCACTGATGTGACTCTACAGAAATGGGTAGCTGACTCTGAAGAGGAAGTATTGTATTGGGACTTTGTGAGCAAGGCAGCATTCCAGCCAGGTAGTGCCAATCCTCGACACAAACCCACTTCTGGTATGACTGAGGGATTGGCTGATGTAATACGAGATGTCATGGAAATAATCAACAGGTAATTATCTTTTTAGTAATAATTTCATCGTAGTTCAAGGTTTGTAGTTGAAAGTTGCATGTAAAATAATTTTTTTATATACTTTTATTTTATATATAGTAGTACATTATATATATATTTGTAATCTCTTGTTGAATATAGCATAACTAAAAAATGAAATGATTTAGATGATGAATATATTTAATATTGCATAAATATTTTGCAGGCCTGAACCCTAAAGGTAAGCACAGCATTATATCCTTAGTTCTACACTCCTGGTCATTGGTTTCTTACTTTTATTCTTTGCATGAGGTTTCATTTTTTTTTTGTTGCACATGTAAGTACAAAGCTTCTTATGTAGATGTGGCCATCAGTGAACTTCATTGCTACCACATCTATACAGCCAGAAGTTATCATTTAAGCACAGTTTTTGTAGCTATAAAGTACTGTACTTCATTATCTTTTTTTTTCTTACCTTATAGGGGTGGACACCTCTCTACATGTTCCCTGTCTTTTATCCTGAGCTTAGATGCAAGAGTGGCTAGTCAAACTTGTTAGTAGAGGATGGAGGATCAAAACTCCACTACTACTTGTGTGGATTGACAAACACTAGTGTTTTATGTTAATCTATTTTAGTTTTGCCTTTCATGGTTTTATAACATCCTCTTCATAAGTGTGTGCCATTGTCACCCATGATCCTACATAATGTTCTTGTGCACCTCTTTATATTGCTTCCAGAGTAAAGAAAAATACTCCAAAAATACAGTATAATAAATGAAATTATCACTTTTATTTGTTGCTTATAAATCTATTTAAAAATTGGAATACTAATCCAGTATCCGACACAGTCCTTATACTCTGGAGAGGGTTTCAGGTCAGGCCTTATGTCCACATTTGTAAAATGTAGGGAAAAGATAAGAAAACAGTGGACCCCCGGTTTTCGTAATGCTCCAAACTCCAACAATTATGTAAGTGTATTTTTGTAAGTGCTTTTGTAAGTGTATTTTTGGGAGTCTAAAAGGACTAATCTAATTTACATTATTCCTTATGGGAACAAATTCATTTGATAACGGCACTTGAACAGCATTCTGGAACGAAAAAATTACGAAAACCGGGGGTCCACTGTATCTTGCATCATTCTTAAAGAATATGTTTAACTTTAGTATTTATTAGCTGGAAAGTTCAGTAGGATACTGGATGGAGTATAATGACTGGAGTGATCTTGTATATACCATAGAAAAATCATGTTTTTATCTATCTGTAGGTAAATATGTGTGTGTAAGATCTCTGAACATGTATGCATTCCTGGCACTGGTGATAAGGGTGGCTTCAAATGAGATCTTCACTAATAAATCATCCTTGTGATTACACACAATATTTATATAATATATACTTGACCTCTGGCAAGACTATGATAGAGTGAATGATGGTGAAAGTGTTTCTTCTTTTTGGTCACTGTGTTTAAAAAATACGTACTTTGTAATTTATCATTATTATTCTCTTGTTTCACACTTTCATGAAAGACACTGTAATTACCTGAAAAGAATAAAAAAAATTAAAAGTTTCCAGAATTAAACTAATCTTTTATAATTTCTTTAATTCTCAGTAGTATTATGGTTAACAACTGACAGACTGATAGATTCTTTAACTGCTGTTGACTGATTGACTGACACTTCTAGACAAGGTAGAGAACTAAGCAAGGTGACTTGTCTCAAACTTTTTCTCATATCTGGTAGAGCTGCCATTTCAGAGCCTTACCAATTAAAAAGTTGTTGATTACCCTGCCGTTATGTACAAGACCAGTTTTATGAGTATGCCTCTGCTTTTGTAGCAACAAATAAGAAATTACAACTTCACAGACAACTTCACTCAGACTGTACCTTCCTCAAGGACTTTCTTTTTTTATCCCAATCGGTATTCGTTATTGTCGTACCCGTCGGGAAGGACTCGACTCCATCGCGTACCGTAAAACTCATAATATTTAAAGCCCGGTGGCTTTGATGTTGTTCACGTAAGTCATATGCCGATGGCCGATCACCCCAAAGTACTGATATTTCCTCTTTCAGTCCGGCAATGGTATCTACTGGATACTTCTACTATCGCCCTATCGACTTGCATTTGGAACGTGTTATTACAGCAAAGACAACTGAGAATCAGATCAGTTGACCAAATGAAAACCCTGGATCACAGATGGCTTAAATTTTGACCTGTTCCTTTTATGCATTTTACTTAATATTAAATGTATATCATGTACAATAGTATACAGATATAAATTAATTTTAAAGTTATTGTTTGAGCCAGACTGAAAGGTAGAATAGCACCACTTTGCTTATTAAAACACTTCTAGGAAGTAAGACTTACTCCTGTAGGACACTGATATTATTATTATTAGTATTATTTTTTTTTTCAACAAGTCAGCCGTCTCCCATCGAGGCAGGGTGACCCAAAAAAAAAAGAAAGAAAATACTTTCATCATCATTCAACACTTTCACCTCACTCATACATAATCACTGTCTTTGCAGAGGCGCTCAGATACGACAGTTTAGAATAGTCTCTCCAAACTGTCACTATCCCAGACCCCTCCTTTAAAGTGCAGGCATTGTACTTCCCATTTCCAGGACTCAAATCTGGCTAAATCTATAATAACCGGTTTCCCTGAATCCCTTCACTAAATATTATCCTGCTCACACTCCAACACCTCGTCAGGTCCCAAAAACTATTCGTCTCCATTCATTCCTTTCTAACACGCTCACACACTTGCTGGAAGTCTATTCCCCTCGCCCACAAAACCTCCTTTACCCCTTCCCTCCAACCTTTTCGAGGACAACCCCTACCCCTCCAAGTCATTCTACTTTGATCCATTCTCTCTAAATGACCAAACCACCTCAACAACCCCTCTTCAGCCCTCTGACTAATACTTTTAGTAACTCCACACCTCCTAATTTCCACACTCCAAATTCTCTGCATAATATTTACACCACAAATTGCTCTTAGACAGGACATCTCCACTGCCTCCAGCCGCCTCCTCGCTGCAGCATTTACAACCCAAGCTTCACACTCATATAAAAGTGTTGGTACCACTATACTTTCATACATTCCCTTCTTTGCCTCCATAGATAACATTTTTTTGTCTCCACAGATACCTCAACTCACCACTCACCTTTTTTTCTTCATCAATTCTATGGTTAGCCTCATCCTTCATAAACCCATCCGCTGACAAGTCAACTCCCAAATATCTGAAAACATTCACTTCTTCCATACTCCCTCTCTCCGATGTGATATCCAATTTTTCTTTATCTAAATTGTTTGATACCCTCATCACCTTACTCTTATCTTTGTTTATTTTCAACTTTCTACCTTTACACACCCTCCCAAACTCATCCACTAACCTTTGCAACTTTTCTTTAGAATCTCCCATAAGCACAGTATCATCAGCAAAAAGTAACTGTGTCAACTCCCATTTTGTACTTGATTCCCCATAATTTAATCCCACTCCTCTCCCCAACACCCTAGCATTTACTTTTTTTACAACCCCATCTATAAATATATTAAACAACAATGTTGACATTACACATCCCTGTCTAAGACCTACTTTTACCAGGAAATAATCTCCCTCTCTCCTACACACCCTAACCTGAGCCTCACTTCTTCTTTCAACAAATCGGCCATTTCTCACCAAGGCAGGGTGGCCCAAAGAGAAAAACAAAAGTTTCTCTTTTTAACTTTAGTAATGTATACAGGAGAAGGGGTTACTAGCCCCTTGCTCCCGGCATTTTAGTCGACTCTTGCGACACACATGGCTTACGGAGGAAGAATTCTGTTCCACTTCCCCATGGAGATAAGAGGAAATATGAACAAGAACTAGTAAGAAAATAGAAGAAAACCCAGAGGGGTGTGTATATATATGCTTGTACATGAATGTGTAGTGTGACCTAAGTGTATGTAGAAGTAACAAGACATACCTGAAATCTTGCATGTTTATGAGACAGAAAAAAGACACCAGCAATCCTACCATCATGTAAAACAATTACATGCTTTCGTTTTACACTCGCTTGGCAGGACGGTAGTACCTCCCTGGGCGGTTGCTGTCTACCAACCTACTACCTAGGACTCAGTAAACTTATTCCCCTATAATTTTTACAATCTCTTTTGTCACCCTTCCTTTTATATAAAGGAACTATACTCGCTCTCTGCCAATCCTTAGGTACCTTCCCCTCTTTCATACATTTATTAAACAAAAATACCAACCACTCCAACACAATACCTCCCCCTGCTTTTAACATTTCTGTCATGATCCCGTCAGTTCCTGCTGCTTTACCCCCTTTCATTTTACGTAATGCCTCACGCACCTCCCCCACACTCACATCCTGCTCTTCTTCACTCCTAAAAGATGTTATTCCTCCCTGACCAGTGCATGAAATTACCGCTTCCCTTTCTTCATTTAAAAGTTCCTCAAAATATTCCCGCCATCTACCCAATACCTCCAGCTCCCCATCTACTAACTCCCCTACTCTGTTTTTGAACTGTCAAATCCATTCGTTCCCTAGGCTTTCTTAACTTGTTTATCTCACTCCAAAACTTTCTTATTTTCAGCAAAATTTCTTGACAGTGCCTCTCCCACTCTTTCATCTGCTCTTTTCTTGCACTCTCTCACCACTCTCTTCACCTTTCTTTTACTCTCCATATACTCTGCTCTTCTTACAACACTTCTGTTTTGTAAAAACATTTCATAAGCTACCTTTTTCTCTTTTATCACACCCTTTACTTCATCATTCACCAATCACTCCTCTTTCCTCCTGCATCATCATCATTGTGAAATGCTGGACCCATAGGAGTCGTACAGTACCTAGGGAATGAGAGACAATTAGGTTTGATCCAAGGAAGGGAAGGGTACCTCCATTTCCTTGGACCAAGAGCCCTTTACTAGCATGAAGGCTTCCCTCTTTGAAGGGTCAGGAATGAGTAACATGGCCCAGTTTATTCCATTCTAAAATTACTCCTTTTGTCTTCTGAGTTTTAGTTTGGGATGAAATTTGTGTGTGACTGCTATGTACATCTTGACTCACTTCTTACACTTAGACACAAAAGCAGCATTTGGAAACTCTTTATTTAAATAGACAATGTTTCTCCTGTGCAGCAAGCTTTTTATAGTGAGTGATTAGTCTTGAAAAAACCTGCAGCATAGGTGAAACATTGAGTAAAGTTTCCAATTGTTTCTCTTGTATCTTTGACAATTGTGACTTGTTAGTATTCTCATTCCATCTACTCTTACACTTCTTACATAGCAACAGAAAAAACAATAAAGATATTATGTAGTTTAATTAATGTACAGTGGACCCCTGCCTAACGAGCAAAATTCATTCCAGAAGCCTGCTCAAGTGCCATTACCGAACGAATTTACTTCCTTAAGAAATAATGTCACGTAGGTTAGTCTATTTCAGACCCCCAAAAATACACTTCCACAAGCACTTACAATATTATACTTACATAATTGTATGATTTCCGGGGTGCTCATTAGGCGAGGGTGCACTGTATATACAGGTATTCTGGTTCTTCTGTAAAATTGAAAAAAATTTTAGTTTTTTATTTATGGGAAAAATTTTCAGAGTGTCTAAAGAGCGTGGACGAGTGATTGACTTTAAGGAAGTGCTGTATGGCTACATTAGATGGCATCCAACTCTAGCTTTAGAGTACATCCTAGACATGCTGCTCCTGTACAAAAAGTACAGAGGAAAAAAGATGACTGTACCTGTTCGTAGACATGCATACTTGCAGGTTAGTTACATACACAATCTCTATTATTCACAGGTTTCTGCTGGACTTGAAATGCTGCCCACTGATGTAAATAACCAACAGTAAATTCTGCAGCATTAGTCAGTGTACTCAGATATGATAAAAAAGATTATAAATTTGGATAAATCTCTTTTAAAAAGAAAAGTACCATACTAGCAATGTTCTATATGTGATTCATAATGACATACTGTACTGTACATCATTACCAAAACTGTAGTTAAATGTCTTAACTTCATGCAATGTAAATAATGCAGATTATTATTATAACTTGCCTTTCCTAATAAGCACTGAAGGGTACAGTGCATAATCAAGCCACTACATAAAATAGTTTGCTATGCCGAAGATTCATGCATTACGGATGACTTATTACATTTATTTTAGGCATTCTTTCAATTGTATGCATCTCTCTCTCTCTCTCTCTCTCTCTCTCTCTCTCTCTCTCTCTGGTGTATAATTGCTTTTTAAATGCTTTGAACCAGTCTCGGCAACATTCCCTCGTATTCGTGAATAAGACGTGCAGTTCCTTCGTATCTTCATTTTGAAGACATTTCACTAGCCAGTGGCTTTTTCATTTCAGTTCAGAGACTACTTTCTGGAGATAGTAGAGGACAAGGAAATAAGTTCCTCAGCCTTGGTAGGTGTTCAGTCCTTCTCATCCTCTCATCTTTGACTGTCTCAAATATATAGGTCCCTGCACTGAATTGCAAAGCCACTGGTTGGCAAAATGTCATCACAATAATGATATCCATTTTTTGCACATGTCTTTTTCATCAACCTGTTGGTACTATATATCATTAATTTACTGAAATGTTCCTTCATATTGTCAAACACATTCTGTACTCTGATCTTTCTCTGAATTATGATTCCTAGTTTAGTTTTTAAGTATACACTGTATTTGTTTGTAATGTACGTACTATATCTGATACTTAAAAGTATGCCTAAACTTTCAGATCCCATTTGGTCCTCTGTATATTCGTGAATATGAAAGTGCAGGAGTAGATGAAACATTAGAATCACCATCTGGAATTCACGACTTAGTGGAAGTGGTTGTAAAAGGCAGCATTAATGATCTCTCAAAGCTCCATTACCAAGTAAGAGCACTTTCATTATTTACATATTGAAATGGCTTTATTGTGGTTAACTTTTGTCCCGGTAAAAGTTTAACATTATGTAACACCCTAATGCAAGGATAACTTAAATTGCTTTTATTGGTTTATATAGGGAGATTATTATCACATACACAGAAAGAGCTACCATAAACCTACAAGACTTGTTCAGCATTACACAGCAGGCTTAAAAATGATAGGTGCAGAGATGCTGAAGGATTATAGTTGATGCAGCAAATTGGTATCATTTGAGAAATGTAGAGAAAAGGCATTAAAATCTAGACCATCAGAGAGGCTAACAGGTAATTCTTGTTAGCCTCTGTGAGGATTAGATTACTTTTCTAACAATGAAACATCCAGGAATGTATTATTGAAACTTCTACCCCCAAGTAAAGTCAAACTTTGAGATTAACACATAAGTATGTAAAGAAGACACGTACACTGGTATTGAAATATTTATTAAGGATACGTCCCATCTGCCAAGGGCTTCTTCAATTCAGTGACTGAAGAAGCCCCTGGTGGGCAAATTGTAGCCCACCATACGTGTCTTCCCTACATACCCAAGTGAAAGAGCCTAGATGCTGGAATTGTGTATATAGTGATAATATGTAGGTTTTAAGGGATTGTGTCATGGAGAACCTTTTCATGTGATAAAATTTTGTTTTGACATGTCATTACGTATATTAATATATTAGCCATCAAGCAGAAGGCCTACTCCAAAACTGGACCAACTAATGACAGGGGCAGTGATTCCCAGAATTATCAATAAGTAGTCTACGGATATGCATATGTGTACTGAATGCCTGAAACTCGAGTAATTTCTTCATTTGTTTAAGTTTGAGTAAAGCTTCATATAACAAGCTGGTGCAACAGCGGGCAAGACTTTGAATAATTGTGATATTATATGCCACTGCTTATTTAGAACATAAAATTTTATGTAGTTAGCCTTTTTATAACCATATGTAATTTTGTATTTTAGATTCCATCTGCAGCATTTCCAAGAACTCAGATGAAGCCAAAGAAAATTCATTTCATTTTACCTCTGGCAGGAAGGTTTAAAGCGTTCCAACGTTTTATGGGTATGTTTTGCATCTCTTATAAATACAGACTTACATATAGTAGAGCAAGACTTTATTGGGACAGTGTTTCACTATGGAGAGCTTTTCCATGATTTAAAAAAGCTCTCCTTAGCACAAAACATAAAACATTGTCCCAGTAAATGCTTTTGCTGTTATATGTTTTAGTCTTCTTTCCTATCTGCACTTCATCCTTTCCCTATATCATATTTTTATACAGAAATTATTGCTTAGTTCTCAGTTGCATTATGTTAGGTAATTAATGATATTGTTTAGTACATGCAAATGTTCATTTTTTAACTTAATGATTAAAAATTAATTACCATTCCTTTACTAAGATTTTGATCTTAGTTTAATAATATTGTAAATATTGCTGATGACACTGTGCTTTTGGGAGATTCTGAAGAGAAGTTGCAGAGGTTGGTGGATGAATTTGGTAGGGTATGTAAAAGAAGAAAATTGAAAGTGAACATAGGAAAGAGTAAGGTGATGAGGATAACAAAAAGATTAGGTGACGAAAGATTGGATATTAGATTGGAGGGAGAGAGTATGGAGGAGGTGAATGTATTCAGATATTTGGGAGTGGACATGTCAGCAGATGGGTCTATGAAGGATGAGGTGAATCATAGAATTGATGAGGGGAAGAGGTTGAGTGGTGCACTAAGGAGTCTGTGAAGACAAAAAACTTTGTCCATGGAAGTAAAGAGGGGAATGTATGAGAGTATAGTTAAACCAACACTCTTATATGGGTGTGAAGCATGGGTGATGAATGTTGCAACGACGAGACGGTTGTAGGCAGTGGAGATGTCATGTCTGAGGTCAATGTGTGGTGTGAATATAATGCAGAGAATTCGGAGTTTGGAAATTAGGAGGAGGTGCGGGATTACCAAAACAATTATCAGAGGGCTGAGGAGGGGTTGTTGAGGTGGTTTGGACATGTAGAGAGAATGGAACGAAACAGAATGACTTTGAGAGTGTATAAATCTGTAGTGGAGGGAAGGCGGGGTAGGGGTCGGCCTAGGAAAGGTTGGAGGGAGGGGGTAAAAGAGGTTTTGTGTGCGAGGGGCTTGGATTTCCAGCAAGCATGCGAGAGCGTATTTGATAGTAGTGAATGGAGACAAATGGTTTTTAATACTTGACGTGCTGTTGGAGTGTGAGCAAAGTAACATTTATGAAGGGATTCAGGGAAACCAGTAGGCCAGACTTGAGTCCTGGAGATGGGAAGTACAGTGTCTGCACTCTGAAGGAGGGGTGTTAATGTTGCAGTTTTATAACTGTAGTGTAAAGCACCCCTCTGGCAAGACCGTGATGGAGTGAATGATGATGAAAGTTTTTCTTTTTCGGGCCACCCTGCCTTGGTGGGAATCGGCCGATGTGTTAATAAAATAAATAATAAAATAACTATAAAACACCTGTGATTTAAAGAGAATGAATAATCATTATAATTTTTTATGTAGATGACTTTCAACGAGTATGTCTAGAAGGTGAAGAGAACGTTCGGCTGGTGGTGGTGTCCTTCCGTCCATCACCGGGAGAAGACGACACTACAGAGGATGTGGAGGCGCTTATCTCCAGCCTTCAGCTAGACTATCCTCATACTGTGATGACTGTTCTTCAGGTGCTCTTTAAATCTTGTACACCTATTGTTTCTTTAGATTGGTAGAGAGAGAATCATATAGTTTGTTCAATGCAGGGCTAGACAGGCCTGGCCCAAGGCAGGGCTCACGAAGTAGAAAAACTCGGAACTCATTAAAAGTTAAAAGGTAAAAAGGAAAAATACTGGGAGGGATTTAGTGTGAACATTTATTTTAAATGTAAGAAATGTGGCTGGCACCAAAGTAGAAATCATCAAGTGTCTGCAATTGGTCCTTTGATCAGATGAACTGTGATAATTATGTGGGTTTGTGGGCTGAAGATAGCAATAGCCTGGCTGATCAGCAGTCACCAAGAAAGTTTGGCCACAGGCTGGGTTGGTGGTAGTTAAGAACTAGAAACTAGTCACAGGTATATAGCAGGTATGCAAAATCAATTCATAATTAAAGAAATAATCATTGATATCAGGACATTGTTACATTTTATGAGAGAGAACATGCTCTAATCTTTTGAATTATACCATTAATAATAATAGTAATTTATTAAGAAAATACATTATTACATCTTGTAAACAATTGAGGACAGTTACAATTTTACTATGCTGACATTTATCATTGAGATAAGATTTTTACTTGTGACCAGTATCAAAGGTTCTTCTACCCCTGTAACCTGGTCTGAGGCCTGGTCAACCAGGTTGCTTCTGTTAGCAGTCTACAGGCCAACATAAGCATCACTATTCGGCTGAGCTGACACTTGTAGCAGGAAGCTGTCCAGCTTCTTGAAAATTTCTGTTTTCATTCTGGTAGTGTGTGGAAGAATCTTGGGCCATGGATGTTGCTCAGATACAGGAAATCCTCAATTTATTGAACTTCAGAAATACAGAACAAAATAGGCTAGGTCAGTTGATTTGGTAGTAATGTGTGTTGGTTACAGAATTGACCATTATTGTTATAATCACGGCAAAACAATCCCATCGCTATCCACTACACTCAGTATTACTGGCCACCTGCTCTCCCAATTAGTTCACTAAATTGAGGGTTCTACCCTATGAACACAGTGCTTTAGTTTAAGTAGAAAGTTGTTCCAGCTAACAATACCAAACATAAGCCTTTTAAAAGTTCTTAATTAATTGTAGTCCGGATATTATTATTTTGAATTTTATTGTTGTGAATATTGATCTAAGAACAATTCAGTTTTAACATAATTCTGATTTTGTATATTAGGCAAACACTACTTTTGCGCGAGCAATGGCTCTGGAACTGGGCACTGGTCAGTGTCAGGATAATGACCTGATGTTCTTCATAGATGTCGATATGACTTTCACCTCCTCTACTTTGGATAGGATTCGTCTTCATACCATAAAAGGATATCAGGTATGTCCATAGAAATATGTACCAAAAATGAACCCAGTTTATAAGTGTAGTATGTTTGGCACAGTGTTAGAAGTACGTTTATTAAGCAGTTTTTACTTGATCCATTTGCAATAGCTTTTCTGCATTTTAAGGGAATCATCTCTAACTCATCTTAGGTTAAAATTAAATATAGGAATGATGATTATAGTCTTTTTTTTTTATTCGACTCATTTTTTTTATACAGGCAAATACAAACATTTTCACAAAAATGTGAACAATAATGTATGTTATCAATTCATTCTCTGTGGTGTGAGGGCAGGAATATACGGTAAATGTTCAGTTATCTCTCATTCTGTCATCTGAAACTATGGTAAACTAAAGCCTTTCTATTTTTTATATGATCACTGTTTAAACCAGAGTACCATTTATGATATATGTGAGAAATTCATGTATCTGTATTTACTGTTGTGAAAATAAATATGTAAAAAAACTGAATAAACTAAAACAAGATAAATAAAATTTTAATCATATCAGCCTTTTTGCATTGAAAAAGAGAAAATGGATGTCACAGTTCAAAAGGCTCACTGAGCTGCAGCATCCTCACCCCTCCTTTATATTTCAAAAATAATAAAGGGCAGTTCCTGCACTCCGATGAAGGGGTGGGAATGTTAGTCAAGAAGCTTATTTAAATTGTAATTTTAGCGAACTGGCAAGACAGTAATTAATGAATTCATATATTAATTTTGGGGTGGGTCCCCTATTTTGGTAGAAGATGACTTAGGGGTAAAAAAAAAAAATGGCTGGCACAAATGTGGAAGTCATGAAGATGAAACGACATGTTTCTGTAGTAGGTGGCTGATCAGCTGGGCTGTATGAGCTTGTGTGATGCATGTAGTGATAATCTTGTTGATGCTGCAAACACATATACATGCATACATATACACTACAGCATCTCCTCAGTTGACGACAGAGTTCCGTTCCTAAGACCACGTCGTTAAACGAATTCGTTGCTAAGTGAGGAGTATACTATAATGGTAGTGAGTTTGTGTCAACCATCTTTGATATTGTTTTAATGTCACCTTTGCACCACATATAACATTTCTGGTATATTTTTAAATGTTTTTACAGTAGTGTACTGTAAATTGAAATAAACAGTATAGAGGAAATCAGCTCTAATATACAGTGGTTCCCCGAGTAACGAACACCCCGGAAATCGTACAATTATGTAAGTACAGTGGACCCCCGAGTTTCGTAAAAACTTCACTCCTAAAGTCTGCTCAAGCACCATTACGAGAATTTACTCCCTTAAGGAAAATGTCACGTAGGTTGTCATTTCAGACCCCCAAAAATACACTTCCACAAGCACTTACAATATTATACTTACATAATTGTACGATTTCCGGGGTTTACGAAACTCGGGGGTCCACTGTATAATATTGTAAGTGCTTGTGGAAGTGTATTTTTGGGGGCCTGAAATAGACTAACCTACGTGACATTATTCCTTAAGGGAGTAAATTCGGTCGGTAATGGCACTTGAGCAGGCTTCTGGAATTAAGTTTTTTCATTACTCGGGGGTCCACTGTACATTGTTTAGGTATGAATACTGGTCAGAGAGCCCGTCGTAAGTCCGAGGCGTCGGTAAACGAGTATGTCGCTAAGTGAGGGGAGGCTGTGTTTATTCATAGATTTTTTTTTTTTTCAGCAAATCGGCCGTCTCCCACCGAGGCAGGGTGACCCAAAAAGAAAGAAAATCCCCAAAAAGAAAATACTTTCATCATTCAACACTTTCACCTCACTCGTACATAATCACTGTCTTTGCAGAGGCGCTCAGATACTACAGTTTAGAATAGTCCCTCCAAACTGTCACTATCCTAGACCCCTCCTTTATAGTGCAGGCATTGTACTTCCCATTTCCAGGACTCAAGTCCGGCTAAATAAATAACCGGTTTCTCTGAATCCCTTCACTAAATATTACCCTGCTCACACTCCAACAGCTCATCAGGTCCCAAAAACCATTTGTCTCCATTCACTCCTATCTAACACGCTCACACATGCTTGCTGGAAGTCCAAGCCCCTTGCCCACAAAACCTCCTTTACCCCCTCTCTCCAACCTTTTCGAGGACGACCCCTACCCCTCCTTCCTTCCCCTACAGATTTATACACTCTAAGTCATTCTACTTTGATCCATTCTCTCTAAATGACCAAACCACCTCAACAACCTCTCTTCAGCCCTCTGACTAATACTTTTAGTAACTCCACACCTCCTCCTAATTTCCACACTCCAAATTCTCTGCATAATATTTACACCACACATTGCCCTTAGACAGGACATCTCCACTGCCTCCAGCCTCCTCCTCGCTGCAGCATTCACAACCCAAGCTTCACACCCATATAAGAGTGTTGGTACCACTATGCTTTCATACATTCTATTCTTTGCCTCCATAGATAACGTTTTTTGTCTCCACAGATACCTCAACGCACCACTCACCTTTTTTCCTTCATCAATTCTATGGTTAACCTCATCCTTCATAAACCCATCCGCTGACAAGTCAACTCCCAAATATATGAAAACATTCACTTCTTCCATACTCCCTCTCTCCATTGTGATATCCAATTTTTCTTTATCTAAATTGTTTGATACCCTCATCACCTTACTCTTATCTTTGTTCACTTTCAACTTTCTACCTTTACACACCCTCCCAAACTCGTCCACTAACCTTTGCAACTTTTCTTTAGAATCTCCTATAAGCTCAGTATCATCAGCAAAAGTAACTGTGTCAACTCCCATTTTGTACTTGATTCCCCATAATTTAATCCCACTCCTCTCCCCAACTCCCTAGCATTTACTTCTTTTACAACCCCATCATTAAATATATTAAACAACCATGGTGACATCACACATCCCTGTCTAAGACTTACTTTTACTGGGAAGTAATCTCCCTCTCTCCTACACACTCTAATCTGAGCCTCACTATCTTCATAAAAACTCTTTACAGCATTCAGTAACTGTGAATATAGGAAAGAGTAAGGTGATGAGGATAACAAAAAGATTAGGTGACGAAAGATTGGATATGAGATTGGAGGGAGAGAGTATGGAGGAGGTGAATGTATTCAGATATTTGGGAGTGGACATGTCAGCAGATGGGTCTATGAAGGATGAGGTGAATCATAGAATTGATGAGGGGAAAATGGTGAGTGGAGCACTTCGGAGTCTGTGGAGACAAAGAACCTTGTCCATGGAAGTTAAGAGGGAAATGTATGAGAGTATAGTTATACCAACACTCTTATATGGGTGTGAAGCATGGGTGATGAATGTTGCAATGAGGAGAAGCCTGGAGGCAGTGGAGATGTCATGTCTGAGGTCAATGTGTGGTGTGAATATAAGGCAGAGAATTTGGAGTTTGGAAATTAGGAGGAGGTGCGGGATTACCAAAACTATTATCCAGAGAGCTGAGGAGGGGTTGTTGAGGTGGTTCAGACATGTAGAGAGAATGGAACGAAACAGAATGACTTCGAGAGTGTATAAATCTGTAGTGGAGGGAAGGCGGGGTAGGGGTCGGCCTAGGAAAGGTTGGATTGAGGGGGTAAAGGAGATTTTGTGTGCAAGGGGCTTGGACTTCCAGCAAGCATGTGTGAGCGTATTTGATAGGAGTGAATGGAGACAAATGGTTTTTAATACTTGACGTGCTGTTGGAGTGTGAGCAAAGTAACATTTATGAAGGGATTCAGGGAAACCGGCAGGCCGGACTTGAGTCCTGGAGATGGGAAGTACAGTGTCTGCACTCTGAAAGAGGGGTGTTAATGTTGCAGTTTTATAACTGTAATGTAAAGCACCCCTCTGGCAAGACAGTGATGGAGTGAATGATGATGAAAGTTTTTCTTTTTCAGGCCACCTTGGTGGGAATCGGCCGATGTGTTAATAAAAAAAATAAAAATAAATATATGCTTCAATGTAAACACTTGATCTACACATCCCCTACCCACTCTAAAACCTCCTTGCTCATCTGCGATCCTACCCTTTGTCTTACCTCTAATTCTTTCAATAATAACCCTACTGTACACTATACCTGGTATACTCAGTAAACGTATTCCCCTATAATTTTTACAATCTCTTTTGTCACCCTTCCCTTTATATAAAGGAATTATACATTCTCTCTGCCAATCCTTAGGTACCTTCCCCTCTTTCATACATTTTTTTTTTTTTTTCAACAAGTCGGTTGTCTCCCACCTAGGCAGGGTGACTTTCTTCTTTTTCTTTTTAGTAAATCTATACAGGAAAAGGGGTTACTAGCCCATTCTTCCCGGCATTTTAGTTGACTTTTACAACACGCATGGCTTACGGAGGAAAGATTCTTATTCCACTTCCCCATGAATATAAAAGGAAAAGCAGTAAGGACAAGAACTATTAAGATAAAATCAAAGATCAGATGAATGTGTTTCCAAATGTGTACATGCATGTGTTGTGTAACCTAAGTGTAAGTAGAAGTAGCAAGACATACCTGAAATTTTGCATGTTTATGAGACAGAAAAAAGACCAGCAATCCTACCATCATGTAAAACAAATACAGGCTTTCATTTTCCACTCACTTGGCAGGATGGTAGTACCTCCCTGGGTGGTTGCTGTTTACCAACCTACTATATTATATTCAAGGTTATCTTGTTGAATTGTCTTAAGCAAGGAAATTTTGCTTAAATCAGTGGATAACTTGTGAAGTTGGGAGTACTTTGAGGGGTCTTCTCTTAAGGGTCTGCATATAGCAGCTTATGTAATTTAAGTAGGTGTTTGCATGATCATGTTTGTATAGTAGACTTAGAATGATAATTTTACAGATATACTACCCCATCGTCTTCAGTGAATTTGACCCAGAGTTTGCAAGAAAAGGAGATAGTGAAGATAATTATGACCATAGTGTGGTAAGTTATTTTCTTTTTAGTCAACTAAAAATTTAGTAGAGCTGGGATAGATCTTGTAAAATATAGTTCTGGTAAACCTTTGAATTTTTCAAATTTTTACCAGTTAAACTATTTCGCGTACAATGCCATATGTGGGCAAAGCATATAGCCACATTTTATAAATGAACCTGTTTAGATTTTCATGGTTTACTAAAATACTTTTTGCTAATATTGCCACAGCAATAACTACAATACATAACCACCTTCATTTTATATATGCTTTGGAACTGCTTTTAAAAATACCTAAAAATACAAAAAATAACTAAAAAAAAACAGTTTAACAGTTTTAGCATGATACAAGGCTGTTTTCTCTCGTCTGTTTCTTCCCTGTCTGAGGTGCCTTTTATGGCACATTTAACTTATACAACTCTCATGACCATCTATGAAAGCTATATACAGGATTTTTTCATGTTTGTAGGGATAAATTGATCCAACAAACAGTGTCATCATGACCATTTTTCATTCTGAGAGAAAAGATTTTTTCACCCCAAAAAATCTCTGAACTATAGTTCAGCATTTTTCACCATTTTCCCCTGGATTTTCAAAACTCATTAAAATCACATCAGGCATACTATTTTCTATGATGATTCAGAATATACACTTGAAAATGTAAAATGAGATCATTTTAGCATCATACGAGGCCTTAATTTCCATGTAATTCCTAATGGAGGAAGCTAATACATTTTCATTGAGACTATTCATTACTGAAAATAACTAGAAATCATGAAAAATGCCTAAAATATGAGAAATAACTGAAAAGAGACAGTTTTAGCATGATGCAAGGCTGTTTTCTCTCATCTGTTTCTTCCCTGTTTGAGGCGCCTTTTACGGCACACTTAAGCTGCTATAACAGTGGGTTATATCACTTTGTCCCCACACACTGCATACATCAATGTACTATTACAGTGCTTATACATACATGATTTTTTTAGTATCAGATGGGTTTGTTACTCTGTAAGAGTTCCATCGAATTATTATGCAGGAGAAAGACACTTTTCTGACATTCATCTATCCAGAAAAATGGTTATTTAATTATCTGCATTTGTGGTACTTGTGAGAATTTGGGATAGGAATTTTTAAATTAAATGCCTTTTATTTTATTTAAGCTGGTTACAGTAGCTTTATATTTTACTTTTTGAGTTTTAACTTTGTTTGTTCGATAGTTTAGGGCATGTGTAGTGTGTTTGTATGTTTTTGAGTAACATGTGAAGAAATTATTTTAAATATTTTATTTTTTGTATGAAAATATACACAAATCCAGTCAGCATTATATTGAGTGTGATAAAATGTCTCACACACTTTTTTTTTGAGGGGGGTTTAAAAAAAAATCATCTGAATATCCCCCTCAGAAGCAGCTCCAGAATTTTTACATACGAGTGGCTTAGGGATGACAGTTTTTTTTGGATGGGGAGTGGGAGGTAGAGGATATGTCTTGAAACTGAGTTATTACATTTATTTGCAGGGGAGGCTGGTAAAGATTATGGGGGGTTCAGCCCCCTTAACCCCCTTCCTCCCCACCACTGAGTTCCCCTTATATCAGCTAACATTAACATGGTTAGGAATATTTAGCATTCTATGAATCCCACAGAATATTGAAAATATAGATTTACAGCAAACAAAAATAATAATCGTATTCATCATTATGAACTTGTTTTCATCTAGTCTTCTCCTCAATTAATAATAATAATACTTCCTAAATAAAAAAAAAAATTTGTATATCATTTTTCAATAGATTAATGAGGATGTTGGCTATTGGCGAACTTTTGGATATGGTATTGTGGCCATGTACAAATCTGAGCTGCAGGTAGCAGGTGGCTTGGACACGTCCATTTTTGGTTGGGGCGGTGAGGATGTTGATCTCTTTGAGAAGGTAATAAATAAATGGATTATTGTAGTGTAAATATCTTTGTGCTAGATTTTATTTCAAAAGTATAATTTATCACTTCAGTGAATATTATTTTAACACTCCTCCTTTTCCTCTCCCCAGTATAACTATTACCTTCCTTGACACTATTTTCTAGGTGCTGAAAAGTGGGATCCGAATCTTCCGATCTGCCGACCCAGGTCTCGTCCATGTCTTTCATCGTGTCGACTGTGATCGTAATCTGGAATCCTCTCAGTACCAGATGTGCCAAGGGACACGTTATAGTACGTATGGTGCTCCTCGATCCCTTGTAAAAACAATTTTGAAAAACCCTGAAATACTGGCATATAAGAGAGCAAATCCTTAGGTGATTGATAGAAATTTTCCTTGTTCAACAATATATTTTTTGTACTTTATCATTTGTAGCAGAGTGTCAGGCAAAGAAGTGAAAGCATCTACCCTTAACCTAAGCAGATCTCAAAACTGGCCATAGTTAATCACAGATAAAATCATTGAGTCAAATGTTTTTTGAAGATACCATTGAATTTTTTTTTACTTAATTGCCACCATCTGCCAAGGCAGGGTGATGTGTATATTCCAAGCAACATTTTAAATAGATGAGAGGGAATTGTGACGTCTGCATGACCATCAGCAACATTTACTAGAATGATTAATACAGTCAAATACTATGAATCCTCTATGTAAAAAAAATGATGATTGGCTCTGGATGGGAAAAATTAGATCAGAATTTAAAGAGTTGGTTATGAATACTACTAGCAATGCTCCGTCTAAGTGAGTTACCATAATTGTTTTGAAAGGGTTAGTTAGAATAATTTGCATAATCACTGAATACTTTCTGAAGTTTTTTCACAGCAGTACTGCAAAGTAAAAAGTGAAAAGTGTAGTATAAATTTCTGTAAACAAATGAAAATGGAGAGGAATGGACATGGAGGGAGGCATTCATCAAGGTCTGTGCTTCAGATGAAGAAGGAATCTCATGAGAGATTCCTTGATACTGATGAGCAGCTCTTGATCCAAGAACTTGGATTTTCTCTCCCTTTCCTTGAATCAAACTTGAAGGCCTCCAACTCTCTCCAGATACTGTATGACCTCTACTGGCTTAGCACTCCACCTCCATGAATGTAATAATTTATTATACTTCTTCTTTCTTTCAACACGTCGGCCGTTTCCCACCAAGGCAGGGTGGCCCAAAAGGAAAAACAAAATAATTTATTATACAGTATTTTAATTTAAATTGATACCTTATACAAAAAATACTATTTACTCATTTCTTGAATAGATAATGAATAAAAATTACATTTAAATGTCTAATAATAATAAATAAAATAATACTGTATCTCTTGTCGAAGGTTTTGAACCAAGGAAGCATTACCGTATTGAGCTGATACTTTATTGATTTCCATGTTTTAAACAAATTAAAGCTTAGTTTTTGCAAAAGCAGTCTTGATTCTTAGATTCTTTCAAATTAGGTTACTGCCATATTTAAACGAAACAATATTTATTTTCTTTGGTAAACGGTCCAAATGTATATATACGTTTACTACCCCAGTGCCCCGAATATTTAAAAAAAAAAAATCGTTTTTTTATATAGAAATAAAGAGCACATTTTTCTTAAGTGTTATAGCATAAAAAAAAAGTTAGGCTCAGTACTTACCGATATATGAGGCCGAGAAGTTGGCACTGAATGCTCACCTGACGGCAACATCGAGTCCTGCCGCTTGCAGAAGTGTTGGCGATATACCTTTTTTTCACGTTTTTATATTATTTTATATAATTTTTATGTTCTGATAATTACAATTTACAGTAGTTCTTTGTTCTAACACTAATATTAGGTACTGAAATTGTACTCAAATTGTCACAAACACACTGACAGGTGGACATTTACACCTGTTTTGGTCATTTACTATTGTCTAGGAATATATACAAAGTATTTATAGGTCCCAGCAATGTTTTGGATACGTGGGAGTATATAATAATAATAATAATAACAATAAACTAGCCACTTCGGTGGCAAAATCTAAAATCTGTATCTGACTGTCTGTCAAGCTCTGTCTGTGTGTCAAGCTCTCTATCTGTCTTGTCTGTCAAGCTCTCTATCTGTCTTGTCTGTCAAGCTCTCTATCTGTCTTGTCTGTCAAGCTCTCTATCTGTCTTGTCTGTCAAGCTCTCTATCTGTCTTGTCTGTCAAGCTCTCTATCTGTCTTGTCTGTCAAGCTCTCTATCTGTCTTGTCTGTCAAGCTCTCTATCTGTCTTGTCTGTCAAGCTCTCTATCTGTCTTGTCTGTCAAGCTCTCTTCTGTCTTGTCTGTCAAGCTCTCTATCTGTCTTGTCTGTCAAGCTCTCTATCTGTCTTGTCTGTCAAGCTCTCTATCTGTCTTGTCTGTCAAGCTCTCTATCTGTCTTGTCTGTCAAGCTCTCTATCTGTCTTGTCTGTCAAGCTTCTATCTGTCTTGTCTGTCAAGTCTCTTCTGTCTGTCTGTCAAGCTCTATTGTCTTGTCTGTCAAGCTCTATCTGTCTGCTTCGCTTCTATCTGCCTGTCTGTCAAGCTCTCTGTCTGTCCGTCTAGCATTCGTCTAGCTCCCGTCTCAGAGAGATCCACTCCTGAACCAACACGTCTGGTTCCTGAGCAAGTGTAAATACGTATTTCCCAGTCATGTTTACACATATCTACAAGCACTTTGTCTGGATTTTTTGGGTTATCCTAGGAAATTTACACTACGTATAATTGTATTTGTGTACCTGTGAGACAGAGTCAGATCGAGACAGATAGACAGACAAAGATAGACAGGCATAGGTTATAAGACATTCTGAAAGAATGTTGCACATGGGTTATTATCAAGGTTTTTTATATTTCCTAGAACATAAGAACATAAGAAAGGAGGAACACTGCAGCAGGCCTGTTGGCCCATACTAGGCAAGTCCTTCACATTCCAACCCACTAACAGAATATTTGTTCAACCCAATTTTCAATGCTACCCAAGAAATAAGTTTTGATAATTCTATTTACTCATGTGCAATTCCTACTTAAATCCAACCCCTCTCACTCATGAATATATCCAACCTAAATTTGAAACTACCCAAGGTCCTTGCTTCAATAACCCTACTAGGCAGACTGTTCCACTCATCAACTACCCTATTTCCAAACCAATACTTTCCTATATCCTTTCTAAATCTAAACTTATCTAATTTGAATCCATTATTGTGGGTTCTCTCTTGGTGAGATATCCTCAAGACCTTATTAATATCCCCTTTGTTAATACCCATTTTCCATGGACCAGGTGCTTCGGCTTATTCAGTGCCCTGGTGATGGACCAGGTGCTTCAGCTCCCTCAACGCCCTGGTGATAGATCATGTGCTTCGGCATATTCAGTGCCCTGGTGATGGACCAGGTGCTTCAGCTCCTTCAGTACCCTATTTTATAGTGCCCTGATTATCAAAGCATATTCCATGGATGGAGTAGGTGGGTTGGATAGGAGTTTTTGTTTGTGGGATTGGTTTTGGGTTTTGCCTAGTGTGGATCAGTTGGCTTGATGCAGTGAGCTGCCACTTTCTTTAACAGTCTCTGGTGCGGTACTCTATCAAAAGCCTTACTAAAATCTAAATAAACAATATCGAATTCTTTATCTTGATCAACAGCCTCAAAAGCTTTACTAAAGAAGGTTAATAAATTAGATAGGCAGGAACAGCCTTTCGTGAATCCATGCTGAGTATCATTAATCAAATTATGGTTATCTAGATGGCTTCTAATAATATCAGCTATAATTGACTCTAGTAATTTGCCTACAATTGAGGTCAGGCTTATTGGGTGGTAATTTGACGGTAGTGACTTGTCCCCTGCTTTAAAAATAGGAATTACATTAGTCATCTTCCACATATCAGACACTACACCTGTTTGAAGAGATGAATTAAAAATATTAGTTAATGGTTCACAAAGTTCCATTTTGCATTCCTTAAGGACCCTTGCAAAAAGCTCATCAGGACCTGGTGATTTATTTTGTTTCAGTCGGTCTACTTGTTTCATAACCATTTCGCTAGTGACTGTGATATTACATAATTTATCTTCAGAGACACTATAAAAATTAATTACTGGGATATTATTAGTGTCTTCCTGTGTGAAAACCGAGAGAAAATAATTATTAAAAATAGAGCACATATCATTCTCCTTGTCAGTAAGATGCCCAGAGTTATTTTTAAGGGGACCTATCTTATCCCTAACTTTTGTTCTATAAATCTGGAAAAAACTTTTTGGGTTAGTTTTTGAATCCCTAGCAACTTTAATTTCATAGTCCCATTTAGCTTTTCTTATACCCTTTTTAACGTCCCTCTTAATGTCAGTATACTGATTTATAAGATGACCCTCACCTCTATTTATGCGCCTATAAATTCTTTTCTTCTGCCCTAAAAGATATTTGAGCCTATTATTCATCCATTTTGGGTCATTTCTACTTTATCTAATTTCTTTATACGGGATAAATGTTCTTTGGGCAGCCTGTATAGTGTTAAGAAAGCTGTCATATTGATAGCTCTCTTCGTTACCCCAGTCCACAGTTGATAAGTGTTCTCTAAGCCCATTATAATCTGCTAAGCGAAAGTCTGGGACTGTTACTGAATTATACCTACTATCATACATCCATTCAATGCTAAAGGTAATTAATTGACTTGTGGTCGCTTGTGCCGAGTTCCTCTGTAATTTCTAAATTATTAACAAGGGATTCCTTGTTTGCCAGAACCAAGTCAAGTAGGTTATATCCCCTTGTAGGTTCTGTCACAAACTGCTTCAAAAAACAATCCTGAACTACTTCTAAAAAGTCGTTAGATTTTAAATTCCCTGTCAAGAAATTCCAATCAATCTGACTAAAGTTAAAGTCCCCTAGAATTACTACATTATCGTGCCTTGTGGCCTTAACAATTTCCTCCCAGAGTAGTCTCCCTTGTTCCCTATCTAAGTTTGGAGGACGATATATCACGCCTAAAATTAATTTTTCACAACCCTCTGAAAATTATATCCAGACAGACTCTGTATGTATTATTTCAGACTTTATGCCCGTTTTTATGCAACAATTTAAATGATCACGGACATAGAGTGCCACCCCACCCCCCTTCTCGATACTTTTGTCTACTTGGAACAATTTAAAACCCTGGATGTGACATTCAGCAGGCAAGTCCCGATTTTTCATATTAAACCACGTCTCGGTTATTGCAAAAACATCAATATTACCTGCACTAGCAAGTAATCTCAACTCGTCCATCTTATTCCTAGCACTACGACAATTGGTGTAATATACATTTAAAGACCCTCCTTTCTATTTACCCTTCCTGCTCATTTCTGTTTTTCCACTATACCTATTACTGTCCTTGTCATCTAGTGCCACTGGCTTTCCAGTATCCACCTTATTCTGCCTATTACTAGTTCCCCTAGAACTTATAATATTACTACACTGGGACTTCACTATTTTCCCCCCAAAACCCATACCACTAACTATTTCTAGTTTAAAGCCCTAACAGCTCCCTCCACTGCAGTTGCCAGTGCCCCCACCCCAGACCTGGATAAGTGAACCCCATCCCTGGCATACATGTCATTTCTGCCATAGAAGAGGTCCCAGTTGTCAATGAATGTTACTGCATTTTCCTTACAGTATTTGTCCAGCCAGCAATTGACACCAATTGCCCTGGACAGCCATTCATTTCCAACTCCTCTCCTTGACAAAATACCACATATGACAGGGTTCCCACCCTTCTTCCTAATTATGTCTATTGCTGACCTAAACCTGCTAGTCAGGTCCTCACTCCTACGTCTGCCAACATTGTTGCCTCCGGCACTGAGACAGATAATAGGATTGCTCCCATTACCTCTCATGATGTCGTCCAGACGGCTAACAATATCCTCCATCCCAGCCCCAGGAAAGCAAACCCTCTGTCTCCTACTCCTATCCTTCAAACAGAAGGCCCTATCCATGTACCTAACCTGGCTGTCCCCAACAACAACAATGTTTTTACCTTTCTTGGTGTTGCTCATAGTGACGCTCCCAGAAGTCGACTCACATTCATCGGGTAGCACGGAGAATCGGTTCGATGTTTCCACAACAGTTTCCTGGATTTTCGTTGATTCTACCTCTCCATCCATCCTCTTGATCCTTAACTTTGTCCCATGCATTCCAGCCACTGTCCATTTTCCTTTCTTGACTTTAGGATTCTCAACAGGAGGATTACTACGAATCCTCTTGTTTTCCTCAGTCAGTCGCTGTATCTCAAGCTTAGCTACCCTCAGTTCTTCCTTCAGCTGCTGGTAGAGTAGCTCAAGAGAGGACATCTTGTTCAGATTCATAGAGAGCACACAAAACACGTCTTCACTGAGTTAAGTCAGGTCACCACTGTTAAGTCAGGTCACTTACGGCCATATCCACCTCAGAACCACTAAACTCGAGGTCAACATCACTTTCCACTTAAAATGGGAGAGTTAATACTACATGACATCAGTGAATCCCATGTGTTTGTCGCTCTATTTGCTCAAGCTGGCGCTCAATTGAACTGGTCCTCCCACAAGGTACTAAGTGGTCCCAGATTTTTTTAATACAGCGCACACCAAGGGCTAAGACGTATTCTATGCTGACCAGGCATCTCAGGCCAATCGTGCCAAATTTGGAGGCAGGAAAAATAAAACGTACATATACGTTTGGGGCAGTAGTGGTACTAACGTATATATACGTGTGGACGGTTTACGGGTTAAACGAAACAATATTTATTTTCTTTGTTGTCATCTGTTCTTTTTCTCTACTCATTTTATTTTCTCATTCTCCTTCCCTTCTTCATTTCATCCTCATGCCTATCATTATTATTATTTTTCCTCTGTTCATCATCTTTCAACTAATTACCCTCTTCCTCATCTTCACACACTACCGTCTCATCATTCCCTTCCTCTCCTCTTGTGTAACAATAATATCGAAGTTATACTTTTTGAAAGCATAAAACCAGTGGTGCCTCTTAAGTATTAATTGACCCCAGAGCTGTTTCAACATGATATATAGTGAGCAAGATTGCCCATTTTCTTCATTATTTTTAGTCACAGTAACAAGATTACTACTCAAAGCACGTTGGTCATCAATACCTTGACACTGTAGTCGTATAGATGAAAACTTTAATATCTGTGATACTTTAAAAACAAATAATGGTTTGTATTTGCTTTCAGTAACACTGTGTTATACAATGTCTCTTGATGATGTTCATCAAATGGTACCATGTATGTGCTTATTATTGAAATGTATGAATTTTTAAAGTAGTATTTAATGCAATATGCTTTATTTAAATTAGTGCAGTTCATGAATCTGTTTTTGGTGCCCATGTTTAAAATAACATACAGCTATGCATGTAGACCTCGTTATTTAATTCACCATTCATTTTAACCATTTTAATCTGCCTACAAGGGATACTTTTCATGAATATAAATTCTTCACCATCTCTTTCTTTTTCTAGTAATGTTATTTTCACAGTGCATTATTTAAAAAATGCTTAACAGCATTTCTCAAAAGAGTGGCATAGTTGCATCTGAAAAAAGAATAATCAGCATAAAAATAGTAGTTCTTTGTATGGCAGTGGTCAACTATGAATATGTAGTAATGTATGGACTCACAAGTGATAGATGTACTTTACTGTTTATCATTGTGTTGTGATGTTATTGTATGGTTAATATTATGTTTTGTGTCATCTGACATTCTCTGAATACAGTGGACCTCGGTTTTCGTCGATAATTCTTTCCAGAATGCCGTTCGAGTGCCGTCACCGAACGAATTTGTTCCCATAAGGACGAATGTAAATTAGATTAGTCGTTTCAGACCCCCAAAAATACACTTACATAATTGTTCGAGTTGGGAGCTGTACGAAAACCGAGGGTCCACTGTATATGTTGTAAAAATTTTCATTTATGGCTACACATACAAATATGAATTGAGAAATCCAACCAGTGTACAGTAGATTCAAACCCCATTTTAGGCAAGTTGCTGATAACCTGAAACTATCAGAAATTGATTTCATAGTTTGTTATAAACAATACTTTTAAGTATACTGTGTTTAGAGTAAATATTTGTGATCACATACTTGAAACTATAGGAACAATACTATGCTTGTGTTGTCCAGTCTTCACTGCTTAATCTATCATATAGTACTCTTTAGAAATTTCTAATGGTTATATCATTTTGTAGCTGGTCTTATATCCCATTCCCTTGTTGTACCACACACAACAAAAACTCTATATTATTTTCAATATACGTACTTTTTTTTTTCTCAGTTTACAAGTGTTGCCTCTTGTTCCCCTTAATTACCTAAGAAATCATTCTTTTTTATACATAACTATGATTTTGTATGTAGTTATCATGTTTCCTCCTTTCATCCATGGCAGTTTTAGTGTTTTAAGTCTTTCTTTGTAACTTATTTTTCAGCTATGAGTGCTATTTTATAACTTGTCATCTTATCCACATTTTTTTTTTTTTAACTGTATAACTGGAGGCCCTTTTAAAGTTTGCATACAAGTTTCTGATAATTTAATTTATGATCTAGTTACTATCCTTTAATATTCTTAATTTGACCTGTTATCACATTTTCTTACTTCCATAACATGATTTTATAACATTAAATTTCATCAGCCATATATCATACCATTTGCTCAATTCATACACATTTTGATGAGATTTAAAGTAAATTTTTATTACTTATTTATGATCTCAGCATCACTTTCAATCATGATCCATAATCTTACTGTTATCCATTGTTGCAAGTCTCTTATATCAATTAGAAACATTTGGATAGTCACTGACCCTCATGGACATGTTTTTTTCTCATTGCATTTTTATTAACAAATCTCTCATCCCATAGTTTGCCTTGTATTCGTCCTATGTATTGCTCTCATAGTAGCATAGTAAATTTGATATACAAGATATTTTATAGGTAATTTGTGTAAGATTCTTAAATCATTAGCTGTATTTATTGCTGTTGTGAACCTCAGCCTCCTCTTCTGAGAGGATGCTGCAGGCCTTATATAAGATCATGGTGACCCTGACAATATTCCATTTCCATGCATTATAGAACTAATTAAATGTATTTCCTATTGTCTAGGACAGAACTAGTAAAACATTTTTGGAATAATTATTTTTCTGCTAGAACTTATTTTTTCATATTCTGTGTAAGCAGGCTTTTAGGTTTAATGGTCTTTGCTGCACAATGGCTGCACAATGTATCATGTCTTTAATTGTCATTCTCATCCCTAGTCCCATATTAGGTCTGAATATGAAGGTATATACAACACAAAGAATGAAAAAAATCTTTTTTAAGGCTCTTGTATTGTGTTCTCTCTTAAATTGTAAACAAATTTTTTTTAATACAGGACAGTTAATATAGAAATGGTTTGTTTATTGTAATTAATATTATTAGCAGTGCATTAGCGTCTGTAAATTTTTGCCTTTTGTAAAAATGAAGATTTATGCAGAGTAATTGCAACAGTAATATTTGTAGCCAAGCCGATCTTACAAAGGATAGAGAATTAGGCAGAGTAACTGTTAAAATGTCTTGTTTAACAAAGTCTGTTGCTGTATAATCCATGCAGGTTAAAAAAAATTTAATATACAGTGGACCCCCGGTTTTCGTGATTTTTTCGTTCCAGAATGCTGTTCAAGTGCCATTACTAAACGAATTTATTCCCATAAGTAATAATGTAAATTACACTAGTCCTTTTAGACCCCAAAAAATAAACTTACAAAAGCACTTACAAAAATACACTTACATAATTGTTCGAGTTTGGAGCATCACGAACACCGGGGGTCCACTGTACATTTTTTTTTTAAATATACAATCACCTTTAACAGATAGGCAAAGCCTGTCTGCTAAAGGTGACTGTTAAGAAATTATAAAAGTAACTTGTTTAGCAAAGCCTCGCATAAAGGAGAGTTAAACTAAATAATTACAAAATAGTAATAATGTTAGAATTACTGACAGTTTGTAGGATAAAAAGACACGAGCAATTAATGAGACATGTAATGTTTTGCACTCCAGGAGCTTTATTTCATCTGTGTAAACAATACAGTACTAGAAGTATAAATGTAACATGGTGAGGTGCAAGAGTGCTACTGGCCCAGGCTGCTGGTAGTAAAAGCAACTTTGTCAGGTGATGGTGGGGTTAATAATTTTGAGGATTATTCATACAAATGTTTGAGATGAAGCTCCCCTTTGTTCTATGTAACTATCTGAAATGGAGGTTAATGCTTCCAGGTATTTAGACAAGCATCATTGAATCTTGTAAAATGACTGGTGACTTTCACTATAGTATACATGTGCTTAAGTTGTTACTTCTGTATGCATAGATGTGCTCTTTCAAAACATGTTCCTAGGGTCAAGCTGTTTCCTCAACATATACCTTGTCACAGCCTCCACAAGAGATGTAAACCCCTGCATGACTGGTTCAAGGTTCTCCACTTTTGTCTTGAAGTCATTGATGAATGTAATAATTGCTGTGGTGACTCTTGTCTTTTTGAGTAATTTGGAGATGTTCAGGGCAACATGGCCGTTGGGAAAGATTATAACTTTGTTCAAAGTAGTGTTAGTGTACGTGGAGAATTGATGATTTAAAGGTTCATTTTTTGCAGTCTTTCATGAAAAGTTTAGGAAAATGTAGCTTGGTGAATATTTGCAGCCCTAAGTTTCTTGAGGAATGTTCAGACATATACCAAACCTTCACTGAACTACATTTTTTAACTTTTTAATCAAAACTGCAAGTAATGACCCCACCTTCAGTCAACTCTCTGCACCCTAACACTTTGAACAAAGTCATAATACTTCCCAACAGCCAAATTGCCCTGAACTTCACGATAGCAACTCTTATGTCCATCAAAGACCTCACCAGAATAAAGGTGGCAAGTCCTGAACTTACCAATGCAAGGGTTTGCATATTTTCTTGTGGAGGCTGTGACAAGGTATCTGGGGAAACATGAAACCTAGGAACATGTCTGAAAGAAAACATCTATGAATGCAGAAGTAACAACACGTGTACAAACACCATTATGCCATCAACCATCTGATGACATTCAGTGACACCTGCATAGTAGTAATTAAGGAAGGAAGCACTTGCAAAAGAAAAGGCCTTGAAACCTTAATCTTGTACATAAATGGTATACAATACTGACAAGAAGAATTACACACATGTGCAACATCTGGGTATCTCTATTTGTAGATGTTTTGCCAACCAGTGGCTTTATCAATACAAGGACATAATGTGAAGAATTATATACAAAAGATGAGGTACTCAGTCCCTCAGCCTTGGAATTGGTGAAGAGCACCGTAGTCTTCAACTCCAAGGCTGATGGGCTGATTACCTCATCTTTTGTATATAATTCTTCACATGTCCTTGTATTGTATTGATAAAGCCATTGGTTGACAAAACAATTACAATTAAAGATACCCAGATGTTGCACAGAAAAGAGTTACACAGAACAGAAGAGGCTTCGTCACTTCAAATATTAGCACGAATCCTCCTCAGAATGATAAACCCCCACTATCGCCCAACAAGAAGTCACATCTACTATTACCATCAGCATGGGCCGATAGGAATACTGCAGTGTTTATGTTCTGCTTCTTGTACCTCATCATGTTACCTTTATATTTCCCTTTGTATTCCTTGGATTGATAAAGCTAGAAAGAAAAATGTCACAATAATCGTCTTAGTAGTTGCTGATGTGTATTTCTACCTAGCAGTTACAGAAGTAACATGTTCAGCAAAACCCATCATACAAAGGAGAGTTTTATGTAGCATAGATAAATAAGATGCACGTGCTAACTAGTGGCTTTATCAGTCCAATACAGAGAATAAATGGCAGAAAATGTGGAAGTAATGTTGGGTGTTCAGTCCCTCAGGCTTTAGTTTAATCAAGACTGAGGAACAAAACATTACATCTTCCATTTATTCTCTTGTTGGTTGGCAAAATGTCTGCAAAATAAAAATACGCAAGTGTTGAGCATGCGTCTTATTTGTCAGTTTTGTATACCATTAATACATTACTATAAAGTAGAATAATTGCAGAAGTAAATTAAATGAAATACATGGCATAAGTAGCTTGTATAGCATAGCCCATCCTACAGAAGTAAAATGATTGGTTTTGCTAGAGGAACACCATTGATGCCCAACTTGAAAATTACACAATGTTGTATGAGTTTCAAATAGTATTAAATACACTTTGTACAGATAAGAGTAAAGTGAGATTTTTTTTTTTTTCATACAAGTTACTACAGTGGTACCCCGACTTACGATATTTTTTCATTCCAGAATGCTGTTCAAGTGCCATTACCAAACGAATTTATCTCCATAAGAAATGATGTAAAATAGACTAGTCCTTTTAGACCCCCAAAATTACACTTACAAAAGCATTTAAAAAAATAAACTTACATAAAAGGGTGTGTTTGGGGACCATCGTAAGTCGGGGTACCACTGTACTAGGTTTGCAAAGTCGAGAGTGCCTGGTGCTTTCACAATTCCAGTATAAGGCACAAGATGGATTCTCACAACAGAGAAAGAAAAGATAAGAAAAACAGGTAAATATTAGATATATGCCATTTTAAATAATGTTAAATTAATTGTGCCTTTTTTTTTAAATAGATGTACAATATAATTGTTTTACTATTTATTTGTATATTTTTGATAAATATTTTCTGGGAATATTTTTTTTTATTTAAATTACCTCTTATTTTATAGCCATTTAAAGCCCCCCCCCCCCTGCTTTGAATGAGGGGTCTCCATCAATGAGAAATCATAGATACCAACTGAAATACTTCCTAGCAAATGACAAGGCAATGTAAACAGTATCTCATTCACAGACTAACCTTAAGCTAATGACATACACATCCTCGGCAACCCCTGAGCTAATGGTATATCTCATACATATGCAAAGTAGTTTTTGCTTAATGTTAAATTTTCTAGAATGAATGAATAACATTAATCAAAACAACAAAGCAAATGGCATTTAACCATAAAAGGAACTTAATAAATTAGAAGTACAAGTGTAACTTGCCAAGATGCCTTTACCTTAAGCTGGCTTTTAAAAAAAAAAAACTGCAGATTAGATTAACTCCACAGCAGGCAAATTGTCACTAAACAGAATGTCTCGAGGAATTACATGTGTCCTTTCCCTCCTTGAATTGAACCTGATTGTCTCCTATTTGCCAGGGGCTTGATGGCCACAATGGGTTTAGCACTCCCATTAAATATATTAATTTAGTTACACGAAAAATAATTGTACTATTTTTCCTACTTTTGAATGTAGGCCATTCCTATAAATAACCCACATAAGTGTGTAGTTCACTTAGTAGTTTATCACACCAGCAGATGACTAACTTACCCCTCGATGGTTTGCTTATCTTTGTGCCTCGTACTTGTCATCACACAAACAGATAACTGTCTAACTTATCCCTAGTAGGGAAGCTGGTCTGAGTACCTGCTGCTTGCACAGAAATGGTTGCCACTTTGCAGGACCTTTGCAACATGTCCTCCATGGATAGGTGTGGATGGTATGCCAAATAATATGCCAGTGCTCCTACAAAAGCATCACCAGCACCCTGAAAGATAAAGTATACATGGGTTACTTTCATCAGTTTCCCACAGAAATATTCCATGCTAAGGATTAGGATATTAATAACTCTGTTACATTCCTCTATACATTACAGTAAACCTCAGGGCAAGCTAAGCAAGTTTCTATATACTGCACAATATGTTAGCCTCAGGACTATCTATGGTAAGCACATTGCCATACATATTATGGTAAGCCTCATGGCAAACAAGACAAACCACTGTCCTAAGCTGTCTGGGAATTAGCGTGGGGTGTTACTGAGCACCATGGCTTGCTGTAGTGTTTTGGAATCTCAGGTTAAAGTGTTGAAGAAGGAGGTTCTACTTCTTCAGGAGGAGAATAGGAGGCTGAAGCTTCGCCTAGATGGGTTTGGGAGTGAGTGTGAGATGGTTAGAGCTGGTGAGGAAAAAAGATACCAGCAGTGAGCTAAAGAGTTGCAACCGCTTTAAGTGGCAAGTGGTTCACAATTCAGGAAGAAGGAAGATAAGGAAGGTTAACAGAGAAGATTTGAAGGCAGGAAATCGATTCTCTGTTCTCCAGGACGAGTGTACTTCAGTGGTTAGTGAGGTTAAAGGTACCACTGACTCCCCTGCTAATCAAGGTAAGAATATTCTTATTGTGGGAGACTCTCAGGTAAGATATATGGACTGTGCTTTTTGTAACAGATAGGAGGGTCAGACAGAGGGTGTGCCTCCCAGGAGCTGGTGTTGGTGACATAGTCAGCAGGTTGGATAATATGTCAGGTAATGGAAACAAGTCTGTCTTAGTGCTGGTGGAAATGGCATCGGGAAGGGCAGGAAACAGGAGATGCTGGATAAGTACAGGTCAGCCATAGAAGTAGTCAGGTCTAAGGGAGGGATTCCAATTATATGTAGAATTTTGCCTAGAAGGGAAGTGGGCAATGAATAGATGTCTAGGGCAATTGGTATAAATTTCTGGCTAGATGTACTGCAAGGAACTTGCAATCCCATTCATTGATAACTGGGACAAATTTTATGGCAAGCATGATATGTATGCAAGGGATGGGGTTCATCTCTCTGGGGTTGGAGTGGTTGCATTAGCCAATTCGATTGAGGGGGGTCATTGATGACTTGTCTAGGAATTTAAACTGATAGATTATAGAGGTATGGGTGTTTGTGGGAAACAATCGGGCTGCAGTACTAGGGTTGAAAACAGCAGATATTACCAGGATACCCCAGGGATATGTTTCAATGACAATTGTATTCAAAATAAAGTTGCTAGTAAAGGCAAAGCAATTGTTCAACAAAGAGAGATAGTAGAGAGCAACGATTGACTAGCTCCCTTAAGGTTTACTATACAAATAGTAGGAGTCTAAGAAATAAGATAAGATGAGCTAAGATTACTTGCAAATGCAGGTAATATAGATATTATTGCTATAACAGAGACCTGGTTCAACTTGAAAGATAGAGAAATGCCTTCTGAATGCAACATACAGGGTTATAAACTATTCCACACTGATAGGGTCAACAGGAAGGGTGGTGGAGTGGCGATGTATGTCAGAGATAATTTAAATTGTTGTGTTAGACAAGATATAAGATTAGAAACATCAGACACAGAATCTGTTTGGCTACAGTTTCTCAAAAGGTCGGGAAAAATTAATTTTGGTGTGATTTATAGGCCCCCAAACCTTGATAGGGAGTGCGGTAGGCTGCTATGGGACGAAATTCACAAGGCGTCTAGATATGAAAATGTTGTGTTAATGGGAGATTTTAACTTTAGACAAATTGATTGGAGCAATGTGATAGGAAATCTTAGAGCCTAGTGACTTTCTTGATATGGTTAAGGACTCCTTTTTAAAACAGTTTGTGATAGAACCAACTAGAGGAAACAACCTGCTTGACTTGGTTCTTGGCAACAAAGAATCACTAGTTAATAATCTTGAGGTTAATGATGAGCTTGGGAAAAGCGATCACAAATCACTTAGTTTCAATATATCATGGAATTACCCAGATAACTGCAATCAAGTCTCTGTTCCAGACTTTTGCTTGGCCAACTTCATGGGGCTTAGAAATTACCTAGGTGGGGTAAATTGGGATGACCTTACTATGGGTCAGGTAGGTAGGGCTGGTTGCCAATATGACGTATTTCAGAGCATAGTGCTAGCTGCCCAGACAACTTTTGTTCCGAGTAAGGAAATTAGATCTAACAAAAATGATCCCAAATGGATAAACAATAGATTAAAACATCTCATTGGTGAAAAGAGAGGCATATATAGGCAAATCAAAAGAGGGAAAGGGCAGTTAAGAAATCAATATACATATTCAATTAAAGAGAGAAATACAAAAAATAAGAAAAGCAAAAAGGGATTATGTGGCTAAAGTCACAAGGGATTCGAAGACTAACCCAAAAGGGTTCTTTCAAGTATACAGAAGTAAGATTAAGGACAAGATAGGCCCACTTAAGAGTAACTCAGGTCAGATCACTGACAGAGATAAGGAAATGTGTGAACTTTTCAATGCCTACTTCCTCTCAGTTTTTACTCAGGAAGATACTAGCGAAATTCCAGAAATAATAAATTATGTAGAACAGGACGATAATAAACTATGCACTATTAGGGTAATGTCAGGGTAATATTAGGGTAATATTAGGGTAATGTTAGGGTAATGTTAGGGCATGTCAGTGGCTCTCCTTGCACTCAATTTACATTGTAATTTCCCATACCCATGTAACCTGCAATGAAATAAAATTTGTTTGTTTGTTTGTTTGTTAGTGACATGGTCCTCAGACAAATAGAGAAATTAAAACCTAACAAATCCTCAGGCCCTGATGAACTGTTTGCGAGGGTTTTAAAGGAATGCAAAGAGGAACTTAGCATACCTTTGGCTAATCTTTTCAATATATCACTACAAACTGGCATAGTGCCAGACAAGTGGAAAATGGCAAATGTAATCCCTATTTACAAGGCAGGTGACAGGTCCTTAGCTTCGAACTATAGACCAATAAGCCTTACCTCCATAGTTGGTAAATTCATGGAATCAATAATTGCCAAAGCAATTCGTAGCCATCTTGAAAGGCATAAATTGATTAATGAATCTCAGCACGGTTTTACAAAGGGGGGTTCCTGTCTTACGAATTTGCTAACTTTCTTCACTAAGGTATTTGAGGAGGTAGATCATGGTATTGAATATGATATTGTGTATATGGACTTCAGTAAGGCTTTCGATAGAGTTCCACATCAGAGGCTGTTGAGAAAACTTAAGGCACATGGAATAGGAGAAGTTTTTTCCTGGGTAGAGGCATGGTTGACAAATAGGCAGCAGAGAGTTTGCATAAATGAGGAGAAATCAGAAAGGGGGCACGTCACAAGCGGTGTTCCATAGGGGTCAGAGTTGGGCCCCTTGTTGTTCACAATTTACATAAACGACATAGATAAGGGAATAAATAGTGACATAAGCAAATTTGCTGATGATACCAAAATAGGCTGTACAATTCATTCAAATGAGGACATCAGAGCACTCCAGGAGGATTTGAATAGACTGATGCAGTGGTCGGAGAAGTGGCAGATGCAGTTTAATAGACAAATCCAAAGTTCTAAATGTTGGACAGGAAAATAACCACACCACATATAAACTAAATAATGTAGATCTTAATATTACGGATTGCGAAAAGGATTTAGGAGTTCTGGTTAGCAGTAATCTGAAACCAAGACAACAGTGCAACAGAGCTAACAGAATCCTTGGCTTCATATCAAGAAGTATAAATAATAGAAGTCCTCAGGTTGTTCTTCAACTCTATATATCTTTGGTTAGGCCTCATTTAAATTATGCTGCACAGTTTTGGTCACCGTATTACAGAATGGATATAAATGCACTGGAAAACGTACAAAGAAGGATGACAAAGTGATCCCATGTATCAGAAATCTTCCCTATGAGGATAGACTGAGGGCCCCGAATTTGCACTCTCTAGAAAGGCGTAGAATTAGGGGAGGGATATGATTGAGGTGTATACAGTGGTACCCCGACTTACGATGGTCCCCAAACACCCTTTTATGTAAGTTGATTTTTTTAAATGCTTTTGTAAGTGTAATTTTGGGGGTCTAAAAGGACTAGTCTATTTTACATCATTTCTTATGGAGATAAATTCGTTTGGTAATGGCACTTGAACAGCATTCTGGAATGAAAAAATATCGTAAGTCGGGGTACCACTGTAAATGGAAAACAGGAGTTAATAAAGGGGATGTAAATAGCATGCTAAAAATATCTAGCATTGACAGGACTCTCAGCAATGGTTTTAAATTGGAAAAATTCAGATTCAATAAGGATATAGGAAAGCACTGGTTTGGTAATAGAGTTGTGGATGAATGGAACAAACTCCCGAGTACCGTCATAGAAGCTAAGATGTTGTGTAGTTTTAAAAATAGGTTGGATAAATACATGAGTGTGTGTGGGTGGGTGTGAGTTGGCCCTGACTAGCTAGTGCTACTAGGTCAGATGCCATTCTCCCTTAAGTGAATGTGACTGACTTGACTAGGTCAAGGCATTGGCTTAAGTCGGTGGGAGGATTGGACTTGCCTCGCATGGGCCAGTAGGCCTGCTGCAGTGTTCCTTCTTTCTTATGTTCTTATGTTAAAACGGAGGTTCCTCCATTGTGTCCCTTCATGGGGATGCCTTGATCCAAGGAGTAAGAGCTACTCTCATTTTCCTTGGATCAACCCTGATTACCTCCCATTCTCCAAGCACTGTATGACCCCTATGTGTTTAGCTCTTCCCCATGAATATAATAAAATTACACAGTATCATGTTTCATTAAAAGCAAAACACACAATACTTACAGTAGTATCTACTGGAGTAACTTTTTCTGCAGGGACATGACTATGACCATCACCAGTGGAGTAGAGTGCTCCTTCCCCTCCCAGTGTTATGATGACACTACCACACCCTCGTGTCAACAGTACCTCAGCAGCACGCTGGGCGTCCATCACTGTTTGCACTCTAACTTCAGTTAAAGCTTCAGCCTAAAAGCAAAAAAAATGTTTGGGAAACAGACTATCAGTGTCCTCTCTAGCTATTCAAACAATACCAAAAACAAATAGATCAAAGAAATATTCCATATGACAAGTAAAACTGTTGGATAATTGAAGTACGTATACATAAATTAGGAAGCTCATGGTTTTCGGGGTTCAGCTATAAATGTAGAGAAGTAGGAAGGAGGTACTCCAAGTAATAAAAGGTTACTTGCATGCAAGCTAACTATTCAAGCATGAGCTAAAACTACCTTCTCCCCACCAAAATAAAAATCATTTGCATAAGCATACACAAAAAATAATTTCATAACAGTTTAAAATACTCCACATTAAAACCTTAACAACTAGCAGGGGCAGCACTGTGAGGAAAGTGCTGGGGGCTTCAGCCCCTCTCAAAAAAATTCTGAGCCCCAAAAGACCTTCAAACAAAAACTATTAATAATGCTACTTCAAACCAGTTATTCTAGCCTCCACCCTTCCCCCATGCAGAAATTCTGTTGCTAACCTCCCTCAAAGGAGGTTCCTTGATGCTGGTGAGGGGCTCTTGATCTAGGGAATTGGATCTGTGCTCCAGTTCCCTGAATTAAGCCTGAATACCTTCCATCCTCTCCCCACAGGCACTGAATCCTATGGGTTT
>WNWK01000267.1:587500-593726 GCA_009830355.1 Cherax destructor | reverse complement strand
CCGACAAACTGGTTTAGAAAGGCACGTGAGCAAACACTAGGACATGTTTATTAGAAAACGTTTCGGTCCTGGGACCTTGAAGTGATCAAGGTTCCTGGACTGAAAAGTTTTATAATATTTAGCAGTTCTTGCTCACGTGTCTTTCTGAACCAGTTTGTTCTCCTTCTCTGTATGTTTTCCAGTGGAAAAATAAACACATAAGCAGTATAATGTGATCTTTACTGACAACGTTTCGCCCACACAGTGGGCTTTATCAAGTCACAAACAGATCTACCTGCTTATGTGTTTATACTGCTTAGGTGTTTATTTTTCCATTGTGTCGGTATTTTATACCATTTATTTCCATGTTTTCCAGTGTATTTACGTCCGTTCTGTAATACGGTGACCAGAACTTCGCAGTATAATCTAAATGAGACCTTACCTACGCTATATAAAGTATAACCTGAGGACTTCTATTATTTATACTTCATGATTTGAAGAAGCCAAGAATTCTGTTCCTAGAAGAACTTGCCAATTTCCTTGAGACACTTTGCAAGCTGTTCAAGACCAATCCTGATAAACTGGGCTGTGGGACTCGCGTCGGACTGCGTGCCGCCAGAACCAACAGTTTGACGAACCAAGCCGTCGACCTGGTCAGCAAGAGGGTCGAGTAAAGGAACGATGACTCCCCAAATCCTCAACAATTGCGTAGTCAATAATGAATATAATTGGCAAATACTCACTGAACCGCAATTGAATAACATTACATTTAGGAGTAAATATGACATTAAATATGGCATTAAATATGGCATTTACAATCACCCTGACATAATGCCATGCATTTCAGGACAACCATTCAAACAAATTCCACCATTTAAATACAATTATACACATACAATTTTCAACATTTAAAAATAATCATGCAACATTTTCAGTATTTAAGGACAAATATATACATAGCATCCATCACTTAAAAACAACTATACATACAATTTCCAGCATTTAAAGACTGGAAGACACAATTAAACACACAATTACCAGCACTTAGAAGCAACTACACACAATTACGAACACAATACTCAGCATTTAAAACGCCTACTCACAAGTACACACAATTCTGAGCATTTAGGGGCAACTAGATAGCAGTTAGCGCCAGGTGACAGCAGTTAGCGCCAGGTGACAGCAGTTAGCGCCAGGTGACAGCAGTTAGCGCCAGGTGACAGCAGTTAGCGCCAGGTGACAGCAGTTAGCGCCAGGTGACAGCAGTTAGCGCCAGGTGACAGGAGGATTCGACCCGTCACGACCCCAGAGCTCAAGACAGGAACTAAGGTGTCAATCATCAGTCACTGATAGGCCAAGTGATGAGAATACCGCAGCTTGGGACACAGGAGAATGATGAAGTAGAGGAGGAGGAGGAGGAGGTGGAAGAAGATAAGAGGGAAGAGTGGAAAAAACAAGATAAGCAAGAGAAACAGAAGGAACGAGAAAAACAAAAAAAATGATTGTATTGTGTAGGTGCATGCTGCTCCGAAATATAATAATAAAATAATAATAATAAGAATAATAATAATAAAATAATAATAATAAGAATAAGAATAATAAAATAATAATAATAATAAATAAATAATCAAAAAAATAATAATAAAATAATAATAATAATCACAATAATAATAATAATAATAATAATAATAATAATAATAATAATAATAATAATAAAATAATAATAATAATAATAATAATAATAATAATAATATAATTATTATTATTATTGTTATTATTATTAAACTATGTCAGATCATTATTCAATAATATGCATTAGTCTGAAATCCCCTAAGTTTGAACGCTTAGTAATTTATTATTTTAAAATAGCAGTATTTGCAGAGCACTTTTGTGTGTGTATGTGGACTGGCTGCACGAGATCATGGTTCACATTGCTGCCCTTAGTCCTCCCTGGGACGGACGGAGGAGAGGAAAGGGATTAGGGAAGGGGGTTGTAAAATTTTCAGAGCGAGGATGATGGGGCTCTGTTACCATGAGTCAGGTCAAAGTCACGTTTAGCAGTGAAGGCTTTTATTGTGAAGACGTTTCGCTCTAAGGCGAGCTGTATGGTCACAAAGTTTCGCTCTAAGGAGAACTTTGTCATAGAATTGCCCTCCAAGGAGTGTGTTTTGCGTCCTGACTTGAAAAAACTTACTTTAAGACTATAAATTGTGACAAAGCTCTCCTTAGAGCAAAACGTGATAATAAAGACTAGTTTTTGTTGCATGTCTTTGTTTGTAGAGCGCTGCAGCCTATAGGACATGTGTGCTTTGTGCAATATCAACCCATCTTAACTCCCTTAAGCGTCTATGTAGATTTCTTGCACACTGTTTAAAGCCAGTTTCTGTTTGGCTAGGTTAAGCTGGGTTAGGTTAAGTTAGGGGAGTCAGGTTACGCTGGGTTACAAAACACTACACATTACGAAGTCCTGTACTTTGCTAAAATATATATATATATATATATATATATATATATATATATATATATATATATATATATATATATATATATATATATATATATATATAAAAGACTGTGAGGCAAAAGTCAGCATTTATCTCCTCATCGGCTATTTCACTGAAGAATTGGATACTTTTGTAACATTTGCGAATCTTTACTGGGACCTCAAAAATGCTCCAGGCAACAACAAGGCACTTGTTTCGTTTCCTCTCTTTTCTTACCTACTACAGCTGTGCTGACAATAATTAAGAACAGTTTTCAGAACTGTTAAGCAGTCTATTCTGAAATGACACGGTGAAACGTTGAAAAAACTTACAAAACACACTCATCTCCCAATTGCCTCAAAGCGTAAATATAAGATCTTACTAGACTGACTGTCCGATTGACATTCCCGATTGGTCGACTGACTGACTTACCCGCTTGACAGACTCATCGGCTAACTTTCCCGGCTGACTGTTCGACTTATCTGACTGACTTGACCGACAGAATGCCTTTAGAAAACCTCAACGTGAGAGGCAGACAAATGGCGTCGAAGTTAAGCTGCGTCTGGAAAGACGATTGCGATAATGGCTTCTCAAGTTCTTCAAGAGGATGATGTTAAGACAAAAAATTCGACGGAATTCTACTACTCTCTCTCTCTTTCGAATCTTTGTCATGTCAATTGAAAATTGAAAATTGGGTTGAGCAAATATTCTGTTAGTGGGACGGATTGTGAAGGACTTGCCTAGTATGGGCCAACAGGCCTGCTGCAGTGTTCCTCCTTTCTTATGTTCTTATGTTCAAGTTCCACAAGAATCCTGACTGTGGGCAAGACACTCGCTTCACGTCTTTCAGTGAGTCGTCATCTTTACTAGTCCATAGGTACGAGAGAGAGAAGTGCATTCTGAAGGGGAGTGTGTGTGTTTGTTGCGTCATTAAGGGACAGGAGATCGAACCTCCACTATTAAGTTGAATGACTCGCGTGTGTTTAGCGTTTCACATTAAGTATAACATAGTCGAAAGGTATTAGTTCGGGGGTGGCAAGATGGGTGAAAACAACAGAGAAGGAAGAGAGAGAGAGAGAGAGAGAGAGAGAGAGAGAGAGAGAGAGAGAGAGAGAGAGAGAGAGAGAGAGAGAGAGAGAGAGAGAGAGAGAGAATATAGGAGATAGGGTGAAAAAAGAGGATAGCTGGGGAAGGGAAAAAAGAGAAGGATACAGTTGGAAGGTAAAACGACTATTGAATAAGCCCAGATCACTGAGTCCCAAAAATCCTCCTTTCCCCTCTCCTCTCCTACGCCTCCTCCCCACTTCACCCATTCCTCCTGTTCCTCCTCATCTTCCTTCCCTCCTACCCCCCTCACCCGCCACCTCGTCACTGCCACCTTGGCTTGATTAAGACCTCATTGAAGCCGTGGTGAATGAGATAGCCATCAGCGCCCCCGTAATACAAGGATCGGTCCTGATGGAAGCCGCCAAGCGCACCTCTCACATACACCAACTCCAGATCAAAGGAACCCAACTCCTCCTTTTTAATTATAACTAACACTTATAGGTTCCACTGCATCAAGGAGAGTTCCCACCGTGTATTTTACAAGTTAAAAGCTGTTATCGTGTCCGAACACTGTTGTCAGAGTCTGGGTCTTGGGGGCAGCGTATTATAAAGGTATTTTAGAAGCGTCTGCATTGGATAAACGAGACACAAACGTAGCATAATGCGATCCTTCAGTGATAACGTTTCGCCCACACTGTGGGCTTCATCAAGTTTGTGACCTGAAGTCCACTGTGTGGGCCAAACGTTGTCAAAATGATTTTACTGCATTTGTGTACAATTTTTTTTCTCCATTGTTTTGCCGTTTTATATAATTTCTATTAAGGTGTCTGCAGTACTTAGCATTGATCAGCCTTCATGTTCGGTACAGGATGAAGATGGAGCCAGCTGTGAGCCAAAGCTTTCATTACCCATTTCAAAATTTGTCGACTCTGGTTTTTAAAGCTATTCAAACTGTCAAATCAGGGGATAAGTCCAGTCCATCAAATTACCGTCCAATAAGCCTCACGTCTATAGTAGGCAAATTATTAGAATCAATTATAGCTGATATTATCAGAAGTCACCTTGAAGAACATAATTTGATTAATGAATCTCAGCATGGGTTTACGAGAGGTCGTTCCTGCCTGACAAATTTACTGACGTTTTTCAATAAAACATTTGAGGCAGTAGACAGTGATAAAGAATATGATATAGTTTACTTGGATTTCAGTAAGGCCTTCGATAGAGTACCTCACAAGAGACTCTTAAGAAAGGTGGCAGCTCATGGTATAGGAGGTAAAGTTCTAGCATGGATAGAGGCATGGCTTACCAATAGAAAGCAGAGAGTTTCCATTAATGGGGTCAAATCTGAATGGGGATTTGTCACCAGTGGCGTTCCACAAGGATCAGTTTTGGGCCCATTGTTGTTCATAATTTACATAAATGACCTTGATGAAGGAATTGCAAGTGACATGAGTAAATTTGCTGATGATACAAAAATAGGCCGTATAATTCATTCTGAGGAGGATACCAATGAACTCCAGGAGGATTTGGATAAATTAATGTCTTGGTCTGAAAAGTGGCAGATGAAGTTCAATGTGGACAAGTGTAAGGTGCTAGTCGTTGGTAATGAAAATATCCCTCGAATTTATAAACTAGGTGAAGTTGAGCTTGATCATACAGAATGTGAAAAGACTTGGGAGTCATGGTAAGCAGAAATCTAAATCCAAGACAACAGTGCCTAAGTGTGCGCAATAAGGCTAACAGATTACTAGGATTTATTTCAAGAAGTATAAGCAACAGAAGTCCAAAAGTTATTTTACAGCTCTATACATCACTAGTGAGACCTCATTTGGATTATGCAGCTCAGTTTTGGTCTCCTTACTACAGGATGGATATAGATTCATTGGAGAACATACAAAGAAGAATGACTAAAATGATTTACAGTATAAGAAATCTCCCGTATGAAGATAGACTTAGAGCATTGAATCTGCACTCTCTGGAGAGACGTAGAATGAGGGGAGATATCATCGAGGTGTACAAGTGGATGGTGGGCATAAACAAAGGAGATATTAATAAAATACTGAGGATATCGAACCAAGTAAGAACCAGAAATAACGGATTTAAATTGGATAAATTTAGATTTAGAAAGGACATAGGCAAGTACTGGTTTTCGAACAGAGTTGTAGATGCGTGGAACAATCTTCCGAGTAGGGTGATAGAGGCTAGGACCTTGGGTGGCTTTAAAAAGAGATTGGACAAATATATGAGTGGGAGGGGCTGGGTTTGATTAGTGTCGTGAGTACAGGAGTAAATTCTTAGGTAGTTGTGGTTTTGATAAGGACCTGCCTTGTATGGGCCAGTAGGCCTTCTGCAGTGTTCCTCCATTCTTATGTTCTTATGTTCTTATGTCAGCTTCGCTCAGTCTTGAGCTCAACGAGTACTTCTCCCATATTTCATTTATTGAAAAAAGTTATTTTAATACATCTTCCCACTACTTTACTTTCTCTTTACTCTTGGTACTTTTATTTTTAACCACCTGACAAACTACGTTTTATTTGGGATTTATATGAATAAGTATAAGTAAATGGAGTCCAGAGGTTATACTACAGCTCTACACATCATTAGTAAGACCTCATTTAGATTTTGCAGCTCAATTCTGGTCTCCATACTACTGAATTGATATAAATTAACTAGAGAACATTCGAAGAAGAATGACAAAAACTAATCCACTAAATAAG
>WNWK01000267.1:522500-582500 GCA_009830355.1 Cherax destructor | reverse complement strand
TAGGTTTCTTTTTTCCTGACGTTGGTTGAGCCTAGTGGCTAACATTTTTGTGTGTTCCGTCGTGTGTTCTTCGAGCCCACCTCAGAGGCTAAGCCCTGTTTTTCTAAAGGCTCCGTGTTGTTGAACACTGCAGCAGCAACGTGGGTCTTTATTTAGAGGATACAACACACCACTCCTAAAATGCTAGAAGAACGGGACTTTACCTCTGCGGTAAACTCAACTGAACAAAAACGTCAAGGAACTCCAGAAAATGAACCAAGAGTTAATCTGGCAAGCGGTAAGTTAAGAGGCAGGACCAAGAGTTGAAGCTCGACCTTTACACACACACACACACTCACAATAAAGCTCATGGAGCAAAAAGAGAGGGAGTAGACATAGTAGCGACCAGCAAAGAGGTGGGGCCAGGAGCTGTTACTAGACCCCATGCAATCACAAACAGGTGAGTACAGTGGCGTGTGTATATAATATCCGTACATTGGGTGGTGAACAGGGAGGGTTGATGTTGTTGACAGGTGTTTTACACTGAACAGGAATGTTAAATTTGATTACATCTGTCAAATTAACATAAAGCCATTTCAGTGTATAGACTACAGCATGTGTTGGTTTGTTGTTACATTGTCTAGCAGTCTGTAGGCATGAACCAGCACGTCCACATCTTTTGGACACACGAAAATAGGGTAGCCGTGGCCCTACGACAGGCCACGGCAGTAGCTATCACTGACTTACCGGCAACGCCGGTGAAATGTAGGCTAAGATGCGAGTCCAGGAGCTGGTGCTCTACCCCCCCCGCGAGCAATACTTGGGTAGTACGCACACGCCACGATATTGAATTTCATTGATTTCCGAAGCGCCTCACTCGTGAACCAGACCAAGAATGGGCTACGCAATTGTTAGTAAATAATCTGGTAGGAATTTGGTGGTAAAACTGCTAAACGTGTGTGGAACAGCTTCTCTCCTCACTGGGAAGACTTGCACCACAACAGCAATATGGGGAAGAGGAAGAACAGCAGCAGCAGTAGCAGCAGCAGTAGTATTAGTGGTAGTAGCAGCAGGATCAGCAGTAGAAGTAGCAGGGGCACCAGCAGCAATAACATCAGCAGTATCAGCAACAGTGGCAGCACCATCAAAGCAGCAGCAGTAGCACCAGCAGCAGTAGCACCAGCAGCAGTAGCACCAGCAGCAGTAGCACCAGCAGCAGTAGCACCAGCAGCAGTAGCACCAGCAGCAGTAGCACCAGCAGCAGTAGCACCAGCAGCAATAGCACCAGCAGAAGCAGAAACATCAACAGCTGCAACAGGAGCCGGCAGAGATGCATCATGAAAAGGATGAAAAGAGAAAGAAGTAGAAAACGAGAAGGGAAATGAAAATAGAATTATTATTTTTTTATATTTCCTGGTGAGCACTAAACACTTATGGATCATACAGCGCCTATGGAATGAGATCTACTCGGATTTGATCCCACAGATATATTTTGTCCAGTCACAGACATTATATACACTGTGAACAACTCTCAGCTATTTGGTACGACTGATTATGTACACCCATCCAAAATAACCTTCTCCACGAGTTACTAATATAAATAGCAAGGCAAGAAACAGAAGAATGAATATAAGGATAATGAAGACGAGGAGAATAAAAGTTTAGGAAGCAGTGGTGGTTGTGGAGGAGGAGGAAGTGTAGAGGAGGAGGAGGAGGAGGAGGAGGAGGAGGCACTCTTCAAATCCTCGCAGTTACAACGTATACAACCAGGCGCCATTATGCCCCTCTCGACGACTGGGTTTCTCTGGGGAAGAGATTGAAAGAAAACAGATACTGAAATTCAGGAACATGTAAAGAGAGCGAAGACGACTTTGAGAGGCAAGATGGAGGTTGAGGCACTTGACGGAGCAAGAGAGAAGAAGAGGCGATATTGTCTGGCGCTGGTGATTACGTTGTCAACCTGTCAGGTTGTCAACTTCAGATAAAACACAGAGCCATTATGTAAGAAAGACATATATATGCAGTTTCCAAGACATTTATTGGATTGACAAAGCCCCTGGTGGGCGAAACGTCCCCTTAATGAATGCCCCAATATTGCATATGCGTCTTACATGTCGGTGTTAATCAACATTAGTAACCACAGAGGCATTAGCTGCTGCCTGGTGGTATAAGCACACGGGAACACAAATACACATGCACACACTCTCCTGCATAGTATCAGAACCTATCCCACCCAACAAATGAGTTTTCAATTCTTTTTTTTCTTCGTACACAGCTCATTTTACAGGATAAGAGCAGTGAGCCTCCAGTATCTGGTTTAAAACCCAGCCTTATCTGAAGTTATACGTACTAACACTCTCCAGGAAGCACCTAAAACCCAGGTACCTATTTACAGCTGTGAACAAGGCCCAGAGGAGTGAGGAAACATGCCATTTATCTCTGCTTACTTTAATACCAATTTCAATGATTAAAGTAAAGTTTGTCTTGTGGTGAACAGGTAATGTGTAGCCTTAATGACCCTCGTGTAGTCGATACCCCTTAAACCCCATTAAGCAGTCATCCAATCAGATATCGTTTTAAGAGACGCAGAGGTAAAGGAGGGAGAAACCATTCAGTGGGTCCCTTGATGCCGGTGAAGGGATCTTGATTCAAGACATTGGAGCTGCCCTTCCCCTCCCTTTCCTTGAATAGAATTCGATTGTCTTCCATTGACAAAGCGATGTATGATCTCTGTTAGTTTCACCCTCGCTCAATGAATCTACTACTACTGCTACTACTACTATTACTACTGCTAGTACTGCTACTACTACTATTACTACTACTACTGCTAGTACTGCTACTACTGCTAGTACTGCTACTACTACTATTACTACTATTACTGCTAGTACTGCTACTACTACTACTACTACTGCTACTACTACTATTACTACTGCTACTGCTGCTGCTACTGCTACTACTGCTAGTACTGCTACTACTACTGCTAGTACTGCTACTACTACTATTACTACTGCTGCTGCTACTGCTACTACTGCTAGTACTGCTACTACTACTGCTAGTACTGCTACTACTACTATTACTACTACTACTGCTAGTACTGCTACTACTGCTAGTACTGCTACTACTACTGCTAGTACTGCTACTACTACTATTACTACTACTACTACTATTACTACTACTACTGCTAGTACTGCTACTACTACTGCTAGTACTGCTACTACTACTATTACTACTGCTGCTGCTACTGCTAATACTGCTAGTACTGCTACTACTACTATTACTACTACTACTGCTAGTACTGCTACTACTACTATTACTACTATTACTGCTAGTACTGCTACTACTACTACTGCTACACCTACTACTACTACTATTGCACCTACTGCTACTATTGCACCTACTGCTACTATTATTATTACTATTATTATCATTGCTACTACTACAACAGCACTACTACTACTACTACTACTACTATATATATATATATATATATATATATATATATATATATATATATATATATATATATATATATATATATATATATATATATATATGGCATGTACATATATATATATATGTCGTGCCGATTAGGTAAAACTGGTCAATTAGCAAGAACTCATCTAAAATTAAGTCCTTTCTAAAATTTTCTCTTATACGTTTAAAGATATATTTTTTTTCATTTATGTTAATGTAAGAATTTATAATTTTGTACCAAGAGAAACTTTGAAAACCTACCTAACCTTATTATAACAAGCGCAATTTAATTTAGCCTAACCCAACTAAATATATTTTAGATACGTCAACATTAATTTAATAATAAACAAACACAATTAAATATATTTTTTTTCGTTATGTTCAGAATGATTTTGGCGAAATTATTGCACACACAAGTTTTCACTTGTCTTATATGGCAAGGTGAGCGTTGCTATTTAAGCCAAAATCGCAAGTTTTACCTAATCGGCACGACATATATATGGCATGTACTCAAGCTATTTCATTCTCCTGTATCTTCTGACCTCACAAGCGATTTTTATATAAATGCAGAATGAAATAACTTGAGACCATGCTTGAAGCACACTGGTGTGCCCGGGCTGGGAAAGAAACATGGCTTGTAAACAAGGCTGCCCAGCTTTTGAGGTACCTGTGGCCTAGTGGTCTAGAGCGTCACTTGGGTAACCTTGCCAGCCTTCCCTAACGTGGTTTCGAATACTGCACTGAGCGTGTTTACCCTGGTGCGAGAACATACGTGGTCGTAGAGCCTAAGAGACTAATTTCAACCTCATCCTGTTTGGGGTACCAGCCTTCACCAGCAGTCTACATATTAATGAAATCACAAAACAAGTGATTTTTTAATCATTAACATAACTGTATATACACATACACATATATCTCGGGATCTGACAAGAAAGTGTCGAGAGGTCCGAAGTTGTCGTGGGAAGCTGACAAAATATACTTGGGCATTATTGCCATAATTCCAGGTTAGGTTCTGAGCTCTCGCAAAACAGGAAATCTCCGAAAATGACGAACAGACGTCCGCTGCTGACCGAAAAATCCATGGCATTGAAGAGAAATCCCCGGTAAGTCGCGATTAATCTCAGGTTTGACGGAGAAGTCGTCGTAAATTGACATATATATAAAAAAGAAGAGAATCACTGAGATTCGAGGGAAAATCGCTGGTTAAGCTAGGGAGAAGAAGAAGACCAAAAGAGGAAAAATGAGAGGTGATGAAAAGAGGAAGAGAAGGAGATAGTATAATAAGATGATGATGAGGTGGATGTTGACGGGGAGGAGGAAGAGGTGGAGGAGAGAGGAGGGAAGGAGGAAGAGGAGAGCAAAACAAAAGGAGAAAAAGAAGTTGAAGAAGAGGAGGAGGAAGAAGAAGTAGAATAAAAATAGTGGCAAGGCAATGAAAGCAAGAGACAAGGAGGAAATGCAATGAATGTTGGAGAAGAGAGAATATTAAGGAGAAAGCAGGGAGGGTGAAGGACACAGAGAAGGGGAGGAGGGGATGAGGATGATAAGGGAGGTGGGGAGGACAGCGATGGCTTTCCTTAATTTGGCCTCAAGCGTCGTAACAGAATATGGAGAGAGAGAGTCCTCCAGTCCACGGGATTTGGGAGCTTATACTCCCTAATTAGTGACGGGGCAAGAGGAGAAGAGGAAGGTAAGAAGAGAAGAGGGAAGCAAGAGAAGACGAGGAAGGTAAGAGGGAAGCAAGAGAAGACGAGGAAGGTAAGAGGGAAGCAAGAGGAGAAGAGGAAGGTAAGAGGGAAGCAAGAGGAGAGAAAAATGAGAGAAGAGGGAAGCAAGAGAAGACGAGAAGGTAAGAGAAGAGGGAAGCAAGAAAATGAGAGGAAGGTAAGAAGAGAAGAGGGCAGCAAGAGGAGAAGAGGAAGGTAAGAAGAGAAGAGGGAAGCAAGAGGAGAAGAGGAAGGTAAGAGAAGAGGGAAGCAAGAGGAGAAGAGGAAGGTAAGAAGAGAAGAGGGAAGCAAGAGAAGACGAGGAAGGTAAGAGAAGAGGGAAGCAAGAGAAGACGAGGAAGGTAAGAGAAGAGGAAAGCAAGAAGAAGAGAGGAAGGTAAGAAGAGAAGAGGGCAGCAAGAGGAGAAGAGGAAGGTAAGAAGAGAAGAGGGAAGCAAGAGAAGACGAGGAAGGTAAAAGAAGAGGAAAGCAAGAAGAAGAGAGGAAGGTAAGAGAAGAGGGAAGCAAGAGGAGAAGAGGAAGGTAAGAAGAGAAGAGGGAAGCAAGAGAAGACGAGGAAGGCAAGAGAAGAGGAAAGCAAGAAGAAGAGAGGAAGGTAAGAGAAGAGGGAAGCAAAAAGAAGAGAGGAAGGTAAGAAGAGAAGAGGGAAGCAAGAGGAAGAGAGGAAGGTAAGAAGAGAAGAGGGAAGAAAGAGAAGACGAGAAGGTAAGAGAAGAGGGAAGCAAGAAGAAGAGAGGAAGGTAAGAAGAGAAGAGGGAAGCAAGAGGAGAAGAGGAAGGTAAGAGAAGAGGAAAGCAAGAGGAAGAGAGCAAGGTAAGAGAAGAGGGGAGCATGAGAAGAAGAGGAAGGTAAAAATAGAGGAGGGAAGCAAGAGTAGAAGAGGAAGGCAAGAGGGAAGCAAGAGGAGAGAAATATGAAAGAAGAGGGAAGCAAGAGAAGGAGAGAAAGTTAAAAGAAGAGAAAAGTAAGAGGAAGGCAAGAGAAGATTAAGGAAACAAAAGAGGGGGAAAGAGATGAAAAGTTGAGGCGAAGAAAGGTAAAGAAAGAGGAGACACGGAGGTACAATGAAAGAGAGGCAAGAAGAGGAAGAGAGAGAGTGAGACAAATAGAAAGGAGAGAGGAAGAAAAAGATGTAGGGAAGTGGAGGTGATTAATGATTTAGAAGAAGGGGTAGAGAGAGGAGGAGAGAGCCTGGAAAATGAGTAGAGCAAGATGAGTAGAGGATAATGTGCATAAGAAAAAAGGGAGGCGGATAATGACTAAAGACAGAACAAGAGAAACAAAAAAGTGATTTTTTTCCCGAAGAACTCTGACCAGGCGGTCATTTCCAAACAAAGGTCTGACCCCCCCCCCCTCCCTCCAATTATAACCCACATTATCAAGCAAAAGTCTAACCCCCCATCTTTCCAATTATAAACCATTCAAACAAGCAAAAATTCAATAAAACAAGAAATAAAAAGTTAACATCTCATGTGTCTTCAAAAATTAGTGTGATTGACGTTAAAAACATTACCTACAAGTTCCCCGAGATCCCCACAGATAACCCGGTGATCATTAAATCCCGGACAGAATATGTGACGGAATCTGAAAGACCGAAGCTGTGGGCTGGCAATTAAAATATGCGGCAGAGGGGAAAGAGAAGGGGACGTGAAATAAGAGCCGAAAACAGGGAGAAGATACAGCAATTCAAGGAAAGTGGGGAAGGAACAGGGAAGATAGAGTGGACCGATAAGTGAGGTAGGGGGAAGGAAGAGGGTGATATGTAAAAATCGAGAAAAAAAAGAGATGACTTGGAAAGACTACAGAGATGGCTTGGAAAATGGCAACCTGATTGTAATTTATCCAAGCAAATTTAGGCAGTATACTAAGGAGACTAGTGACGTGGTATAGACTCGGGGCACAGAATTTGCAAACTTTCGACACGGGGAATGGGCCTTAGGGGTAAGCATAGTACCGAACATTTTAGCGGATGCACAGAACATCTAAATACACTGATGACACAGCAGTATAAGTAAATAATCAGAAAATTATAATCACACACACACACACACAACACACACACACACACACACACACACACACACACACACACACACAGAAGAATCAAATCAGTCGAGGATCAGGCAGGAATACAAAGAGACCTGGACAGGCTGCAAGCCTGGTCCAGTAACTGGCTCCTTGAATTTAACCCTGCCAAATGTAAAGTCATGAATATCGGGGAAGGGCAAAGAAGACCGCAGACAGAGTATAGTCTAGGTGGCCAAAGACTGCAAACCTCACTCAAAGAAAAAGATCTTGGGGTGAGTATAATACCGAGCACATCTCCTGAGGCACACATCAATCAGATAACTGCTGCAGCATACGGGCGGCTGGCAAACCTAAGAATAGCGTTCCAATACCTCACCAAGGAATCATTCAAGACTCTGTATACCATATACGTCAGGCCCATACTGGAGTATGCAGCACCAGTTTGGAACCCACACCTGGTCAAGCACGTCAAGAAATTAGAGAAAGTGCAAAGGTTTGCAACAAGACTAGTCCCAGAGCTAAGGGGATTGTCCTACGAAGAAAGGTTAAGGGAAATCGGCCTGACGACACTAGAGGACAGGAGGGTTAGGGGAGACATGATAACGACATATAAAATACTGCGAGGAATAGATAAGGTGGACAGAGACAAGATGTTCCAGAGAGGGGACACAGAAACAAGGGGTCACAATTGGAAGTTGAAGACTCCTATGAGTCAAAGGGATGTTAGGAAGTATTTCTTCAGTCATAGAGTTGTCAGGAAGTGGAATAGCTTGGAAAGCGACATAGTGGAGGCAGGAACCATACATAGTTTTAAGACTAGGTTTGATAAAGCTCATGGAGCAGGGAGAGAGAGGACCTAGTAGCAATCAGTGAAGAGGCGGGGCCAGGAGCTATGACTCGACCCCTGCAACCACAAATAGGTGAGTACAAATAGGTGAGTACACACACACACACATCAGTAACTTCCATAACCTACTTTCCTTTCTTTAGTCTCTTTTCTTCAAATCCAACTAAATCTATCACTTCAACTTTGTTTCCCCAGAATCGTAAACGTTAATGTCTCACAACACTGATAAAAGTCGGGATTGCTTCGTTAATGAGGTTAACTTCTTGTAACTTCCAAGGTGTTAATTACTTTTACGACACTCGTTCAATAATATTGTCTTCTATAAATGAAAGTATATAACTGGCACCACGATGGCAGTGAAGCCAAGTGATGTTTGGCCAAGATGCTTCCCGTGTACCACACACTTATGGCGTCCAGCATGCCTGGCGTCCATCATGCCTAGCGTCTAGTATGCCATGCCTCTATCATACGCGGTGTCCAGTAAGTATGGCATTCTTTCCTGCAACGCCGGCCTGTGCAACTATCTTCGTGTCTGCTCGCTGCTCCTGCAATAAAAATACTTTCTACTTCCCTCAGTTTAAGATGGTTGAAACCGTAATCAATGAAAATGACGTTTGGTGTCGGGTTTGTAAGGTTTTCAAGGCATTCTTAAACATTCATTAACTGATCTATAATTTTTTTTTGCGAATTTGCACCTGTTGATGTTTATACAAGAACAAACAATGGAGTATTTTTTTTTTATTTTCATTGTCAGGACTTAAACTACATCATTTGTTGGGTTAATCAGCTCAGTTCAGCCCAGTACAAAGCGGGATTTCTTTTCTCCATATTGGATTGAAAAAGCCCCTGGTGATAGAAAAACATTTCATTAATAGACATTCTAATACCTTTTTGGTTTGTAAAATATTTCTTATTAAGATTTCTAAAGACCATGAAGAATACAAATCACTAAACTGTGGGTGAAAAATTTCACAAATAACATTGACTGACTGAAGCCTCGTCATGAGGTTCCTATCCTAAGTTCTGGTTCCTTGGGAATTCTAAAAGTCATGTTTACGTTTGCTTGTGTGGCGTCCGTTGCTGATGTTGTTATATGTCTGTGTGTGTCTTGAAACTGGTTATGTGTAGATTTCCTCATCCAGAACCTAATTCTTACCTTATTCCGTGAATTGTTAAATCCGTGACTGGAACTCTAGCTGTGCTCTCCTCTCTTCAGTGCCCGCCTTCATTGCTCTGTATTTGATAAGGTAGCAGTAGCAACTCTGACATTTACGGAGCACTTTTACCGCACTTGAGGGGGTTGCAGAAGTTGCGTTCCTCAGTATTTCATTTACTATATTTGATTATCCGATGGCAATTTTTTTTTTTTACCAACTTGATGACTCCTAGTTCCCTCTCTCTCCTTTACTAATGGCTTTATTATTGCATTACGTAATCTATATTCTTAGAGTTGGCTATTTTCATTTACTGTTATTTCTATTACATGACAAGTATTACAATTCAGTTCCTTCATCCTTTTACCATTCACTGTCGTAGTTTGCCTTTTATTCCTCCCGTTTTCTGCAATTTCCAGGTCAATCTCTCGCGAGGATTTCGGAAGCTCACCATATCTAATACTAAATAAATATTATCCGCTCATCCATTTCGTCCACGAACAATTTCTGTAATTCTGTCGTAATAGCTTAATATGTTTCATATATGGGATGGATAAAATGGTGTATGCTGACATGTGAGAAGACAAAAACGTAAGTTCCAGAACGAGTTATTTATTGGGACAACGTTTCGCCTGGTTTAGCAACTTGTCTCATTGTCTTCATAATAATGTAAAAGAATCCGCTGATCGACACCTCAACTGCTTTTTCTTTTGTTCTTCAAGTGTTAAATCCACTTTTTTCTAAAATAAATCATAGAAATTTCACATCAAAGCCTGTCAGCGAGAGAAAAAAAAAAAACCTGTAGTTCAGGAGATCCTCGCGGAAGCCATTTATTTAATTAAATATTAGCACACAGGTTGTCCTTTTTCCACCTGTCCGTCATTTAATCTCTTGCAAAGAATCCCTTAACATTTCCCAGAGAGAATTTAGTTCTTCTGTTCATTCGTCTAGTAATCACGATGTTGTCCAGCCTAATGCTATTGTTTCCCCCCCCCTTGTTTATATCCAGTAGTAGATTTTTGACCTTTTGGGATATTTCAGTGTCAACCATCGTCTGAGGTGTTTCGTAATAAGCAATCTGTAACGTTATGTTTAGTGTCTCACAAACTTTCTCCTCCAGTTCGATGCGCGTGTGTGTGTGTACTCACCTAATTGTACTCACCTAATTGTGGTTGCAGGGGTCGAGACTCAGCTCCTGGCCCCGCCTCTTCGCTGTCTGCTACTGGGTCTCTGCTCTCCCTGCTCCATGAGCTTTATCATACCTTGTCTTAAAACTATGTATGGTTCCCGCCTCCACTATATCGTTCGCTAGACTATTCCACTTCCTAACTACTCTTTCTAACTACTGTGTGTGTGTGTGTGTGTACTCACCTATTTGTACTCACCTATTTGTGGTTGCAGGGGTCGAGTCATAGCTCCTGGCCCAGCCTCTTCACTGATTGCTACTAGGTCCTCTCTCTCCCTGCTCCATGAGCTTTATCAAACCTCGTCTTAAAACTATGTATGGTTCCTGCCTCCACTACGTCACTTTCTAGGCTATTCCACTTCCTGATAACTCTATGACTGAAGAAATACTTCCTAACATCTCTTTGACTCATAGGAGTCTTCAACTTCCAATTGTGACCCCTTGTTTCTGTGTCCCCTCTCTGGAACATCTTGTCTCTGTCCACCTTATCTATTCCTCGCAGTATTTTATATGTTGTTATCATGTCTCCCCTAACCCTCCTGTGTGTACTCACCTATTTGTACTCACCTATTTGTGGTTGCAGGGGTCGAGTCATAGCTCCTGGCCCCGCCTCTTCACTGATTGCTACTAGGTCCTCTCTCTCCCTGCTCCATGAGCTTTATCAAACCTAGTCTTAAAACTATGTATGGTTCCTGCCTCCACTATGTCGCTTTCTAAGCTATTCCACTTCCTGACAACTCTATGACTGAAGAAATACTTCCTAACATCCCTTTGACTCATAGGAGTCTTCAACTTCCAATTGTGACCCCTTGTTTCTGTGTCCCCTCTCTGGAACATCTTGTCTCTGTCCACCTTATCTATTCCTCGCAGTATTTTATATGTCGTTATCATGTCTCCCCTAACCCTCCTGTCCTCTAGTGTCGTCAGGCCGATTTCCCTTAACCTTTCTTCGTAGGACAATCCCCTTAGCTCTGGGACTAGTCTTGTTGCAAACCTTTGCACTTTCTCTAATTTCTTGACGTGCTTGACCAGGTGTGGGTTCCAAACTGGTGTGTGTGTGTGTGTGTGTGTGTGTGTGTGTGCATAAAATTATAATGTGTTAAGATAAAACATCCATTATCACGCAACAATTATTTTCACGTCGTATGATTTGAGTGATGGAGACCAGGGTCCAGGTATGACGACATTTGTTAAGTATGCCGTTGACTGGTTGTTAACCTTTATTGTTAGTCTGTAATGAGTCGTTAATGTGGGTTTGGAAAGGTAAGGAGGTGTTTCAATATTGACTTCTATTAATCACATAATAAATACCAAACAGAGGCTTTTTACGTTTTTGATTGAAAGATGATCAGGGTTGTGTTGCCGCGCTGCGCAGGACTTTTAATCCGAACATTTGACTTCCCATTGTTTTTCCGGTATTGTCTTTCTGACCCGAACGAAACATTTTGGGAAGTGTTGCCCTGATTGAATAGTGATACAATATTTTTTTTCTGAAATCTTCTCATGGGTGGTACAAAATTTGATGCTGTTTGAATATCACATGAAAGTCGATGTTCCATTGTTTGGCCACTGTGGAGTATGTACTGTGTGTGTATTTTTTTTATTGCATATTGCAGCACCAGCGATATCATTTATAATTATAATGTTTTTAGAGAGAGTGAAAGGTGGGTGGCTTGGGGGGGTGAGGGGTAGACAGGCTTTGTTAGAGTACCCTGACGTAATTTGTGTAGTTTAAGGTGCTGGCCATACACATACAGCAAGGAACTATGACTCGTCCCCAGCAACCACAAATAGGTGAGTACATACACACGTCAGCCATCATAGTCTGGAGGAAAAACATCTGACTGATATAGGTGAGTGGTGTCCCAAAATATAGAAAGAGAAAAATTGCCATGGAAGATTACTAGGGTAAGGAAAAGTGATATGCAATTAAGGAATAAATTAATTCAAAATAATAAGTACCTCGCTACGTAACAACAGGTATATCTAACCAGTTATACCTCGTTACATAACCACACTTATACTTCGCTACATAACTAGCAGCATTTGAGGACCTGTTGAGTGTGGCCTTGCTGTCCGTGTTGTGGTTAATTAAAAGGATGACAGTGGTTGAGTAGCGCAAGTGCCTGCTACTGCCTCTGTTAACACGCTCTAATTGGGCAGTTCCATGTATGCGGGAGGGAGGGGTCAGGGGTCCGGGGTCAGGAGGGGAGGATATGGGAAGGGAGAGACTGGAAGCCTCCCGGAGAAATAGATTACAAATGTGATATAGGTGGTTTGAGAAGGCCGTTGGAAATGGGGAATGGGTATCAATAGTAGGGGGATGGGATGATATATGGAGGTGGGAGAAATAAGTCGTTTTACCTATTAGGCACGACATATATATTATACATTATGGTATCAGTATAATAAAAATATCCGTTAAGGAGAAATAATAAAACCAGAGAGGAAATACTAACGAGAGGCTATACTTTATATTAATTCTTTCCACCTCATAAGGATGCGAAGCCTTTTATTGACAGTGGTGAGTAGGGAATCATGGAGCCTCAGTAGTCATGACCACCTTGGCAGAGTGGCACCACTGGTGACACCTCAGAGATGCAGCACCAGCTGACAGCAGTTATGCACCATGAAATTCCAGGTTCATCCATCTTTCCAGCAGGTTAAGCCAGCAGATTAAGCCAGCAGGTTAAACCAGCAGGTTAAGCCAGCTGCGTTAGTAAATGAAGTGGAAACGAGTGTGTCTTCTTCTTCTTCCATCTTTTCCCTTTAACCCTCTCTCTGTTTTTCATTTTTCCCCTTCCCTCTATCCTCCCTTTTCCCTTTCCTTCTAACCTCCGCTTTTCCCCTTACCCTTATTTCCTCATACTAATCTTGCCTTTTTTCTCAAATGGAGGATCGAACCTCCACTACTACTTGCATATATATGCATGTATATATATAAATATATTATATACAGACGCCCCCAACTTGTTATTATTGTTTTTAATATTATCATCATTATTATTATTGCTCTCTCTCTGCGCCGTTGTTCGTTGAAAACTTAGACAATACTGTACAGTATCAGTAATGTACGGTTCTTAATACTAAAGCATATTTAATAATAAATACTGTAATAAAATCTTCTTACTTTTTTAATTGGTACAGTAAACTTGAGGTGCTGGATGAGCTAATTTCCTAATTATGGAACCTTCGTTTCCATTGAGAGCTCTCTCTCTCTCTCTTCTCTCTCTCTTCTCTCTCATATATATATATATATATATATATATATATATATATATATATATATATATATATATATATATATATATATATATATATATATATATATTTATATATATAACTCATACAATTAATTGTCATTGTTTTGTTTAGGATGAAGTTGGCAACTATTATGATTTCACAAGGAAAATGAGCAAACATGTAACTCGCTGATGGAGAGAAATGAAATTAGTAAAATTAACAAAAAATATACGAATATCAAACTATTTTTAATGAACAATGATTATCTTTCTCTATATCCTCAGTCAGATGGAACGTGTTGCTGACAGTCCACGTCAGTATAGCTATGTATATATATAGCTGTGTATATGGGTGGATGAGTGCCTTTATACGATATAGCTTTATTTTAATCTTTTCTTGTATTTTCATAGGTGTTATGGCTGTTAATGGCGCAGACTGTCATCACCCCTGCGGCCTGGTCTCAGATTAGACTTCCTAAGTGGGATAGGAAATAATTCAGGAATAAGAACTACCAAGGAACATATAGGAAAGTGAAGATAAATGCCTACTGTATGAAAGTTATAGTCTGTAAGGTTTACCTGCACTCTTCTAATTTTATGAGGCGGAAAGAGAAGACCAGCAATGCTGCCAGAGTGCACAACGTTTAACTAGCTTCCGTTTCACACTTATACGAGGAGTAGTTTCTCCCTGAATGGTCGCTTTCTGCCAAGTAGCAATGTACACGCACAGTTCCGTATAAATATAAAGAATCTTTCTGAACACGCACTTACACTCCGTATGAGAACACTTAAGTGCGTATACCTGTGTGTATGCTGACTAGTAAATTCCAAATAAATTTGTTCCATACGCATGTTTACTTAGTGTAACACCACCGTGCTAAATGAATCTCACACCACCGTGCTAAATGAATCTCACACATACGTTATGTTTGCACAATCACACAAAACTGCAAACAGAGCAAACGTACTGGAATAAGCGGATTAAACAAAATAAATATCAGTACAAACCAAAAAAAAAACATGTATAAAAATATATTTGTAATTTGAAAATAAAGGGTTTAGAATCAAATTAAAAAATTCCAAACAGAATATACCTAAATTCTGAATTTTGAGGATTTTTTGTTTTGTTTTGTTTTTCCTCCGAAGTGATCATTTTGTTGTTCATTCTATATCTATCCAATGGAGGTATTGGTGGAGCACATGAGTAAGGAAATATTAAGGAAATACTAAGGAAATATGTCTTAAAAGAGAGCTAAGAAAAGTGTGTATACCTTTATATTATTTACAGATTTGACCTTATCTATTACGAGCAAATTGGGAATGCTGACTCTTATTTCCAGGTATCTTATTTTTATTAATAACTTACCATTACACACTATATTGGATAATGTACTATCATTAAATTTATTAAAAGAGGAGACAATCAAGCACATAATTCTCGAGAAAGGGACCTAAAAGCGGACTGCAAACCTTGTACATGTCAAAATGTCAGAAGTACCTGTAGCCAAGCCTAAGTCCACCCACTAGAACATATGTCAGTCTGTTTACACTGGAAGTTGCATCTCCAATGAGTATGATGCCAGCCATGACGCGAATCATTTAGTGATAGAACCAGAGAAGATCAAGGAGCCAAGCTATGAGTTAACTCTAATGATATTAAGATCGCAAACAGTTCAGTTTGCTCTAAGGAATGTGACATTAAATGAACACGTATTTTCTGGGAGGTGTGCTCTTGTTGTTTGCGTGAGAGAATTCAAGCAGGATACAGCAGCTGATGTCATTGTATATTTTTACTGTCCTTTTGAATTTGCTCTTCTATACATTTGGCGATATTTGTAGTAATAGTGTTTAGTTCGTTTCTCAGAATTTTAATACCTAGAAGTTTATTTGTCATATCAAAAACAATGGAAAAGAGGTTTTTAATAAATAGTAAAAAAAAACAAATGAGAAATAGTGAGACGATATAGAATTAGAAGGCAGTGATAACATTCAATTAAAGCAGAATAATAATAATAATAATAATAATAATAATAATAATAATAATAATAATAATAATAATAATAATAATAATAAGAAGAAGAAGAAGAAGAAGAAGAAGAAGAAGAAGAAGAAGAAGAAGAAAGGAAGGAGATGGAAGAGAGGGGGGCTGAAAGAGGAAAGAGGTTGAGCAAAGTGAGGGGCTCAATAGAGGGAGGGTGGAAGGGGGGAAATGAGGGGGGTGGGGGTTGAGAGAGAGTGGGAGAGAAGAGTAAATGAGGACACTTGTACAGCAGTTTGGCACCTTTACTAACGAGACGTTTAGAATACTCAGCAGGCAAAATACAGCGGCAGCAATAGTCGTCGAGATGAATGTATAAGGTGATTAGTCCCTCAGCCTGGAGGAGAAGCGAGATAAGGGGGTCAGTCCCTCAACCTGGAGAAGGAGTGAGTTTGTTGCTCAGCTCCATAACTTCTTTAATAAAGCCTGAAGCAGGCGAAACGTCTCGACAAAAAAGTGCCTAACTGATGCGCAAGTATTATTGATGGGGTTTGAAAGGGGCGAAGGAAGAGGTGAGTTTTATAACAGAGTTTTACATAGCATTTTTATTATAGAGTTGCGTGCAAATGTTTCATCAGGGCATTTTTACCTTAACGTTACATCCCAGCCATTTTAACATAACATTTTATGCTGGCGTTTCAGCATAGCATTTTATCAAAGCGTTTTATCATAGAGTTTTATGAGAGCATTTTACGCGTACCCTCAGTAATCACTCCGAGTTACAATGTCAAAATTACTCTCCATTTGTAACTGGGTTAGCCAAATACGTTTTGATCCTGCCAGCTCCGATGCTTTTGTCGGTTGTGCAAACAATCGGAATCCACTTAGCGATGGACCTTTCGGCTTTTGTGTGTGAGAGAGAGAGAGAGAGAGAGAGAGAGAGAGAGAGAGAGAGAGAGAGAGAGAGAGAGAGAATGAGAGAGAGAGAGAATGAGAGAGTGAGAGAAAAAGAGAGAGAAAGAGAGGGAGAAACAGGGAATTAATGCTGTCCCATCTGGTCGACCTTCAATTTTTTTTTGTTTCGTCTTGTCGTTGCTACACCAATACTGTCGATTAACTTTTTTTATTTTATTTCAGAGACAGCAACACAGCGATGCTTTGAAGGGAGATCGCGAGGCTTAGCAACCAATCAAAAGTTCAAAGATCCATTTTTTTTATTCCCATCTCTCTCCGTAATTGATTAATCCCGTAACTAGATTGCAACGAAATCAATCAGGAATTGACTCAAATAATTTCCACTCTTGACTGTGGCTGTAAACAGAATAATGCCGAAATAATTGAGTGGTTAGTTAAATGTTGTACAGTAGGTAAATATTGGGGCGAATATTACAGCCTTGTGAATGACAATCAACTTTTCAAAGCCTGGATTGCCTTTAGATCTTGAAAAGGTGGAAAATTTAGGCACGATCTAGAATTTTTTTTTTAAGACCGCTACGTGTGTGTGTGTGTGTGTGTGTGTGTGTGTGTGTGTGTGTATTTCTTATATAAGTACATTGAGTATTGTATGAAGGCCTTTCACGCTTTTTGTGCATCGTCAGGAGCTATACAGTGTTGCAAAATTTCCATCAGACAGACTGAGGGGAAAAAGATCCTCTCTGACACGCTAACTCACCTCTGAGAGAATCTTGCTACAGGTTTGCAACATTGCATAGTTCCTAACGAAGCACGAAAAGAGTGAAAAACCTTGAGCTTGTGTTTTCCATTCCCCTGTTTTTTTTTTTATTTTGCCTTTTTAGATCTCTTATTTGTGGGTGTATTGCATATGCATGTATATATATATATATATATATATATATATATATATATATATATATAGGATGGGGTCCACCTCTGGTGTCAATTGTGGGACCCATTGCCTCGGAGAAGTGGATAAAAAGACTTCAAGGAAGAATATTTAGATTTCTTTCTGAAGCCATTTGAATATTCCACTTCCCCTACCACCCCATCTTTTTTTTTTTTTTTACAAACTTTATTTCAAGACAAAATACAATTGGGAGTAAAACAACATAGATAACAACTCAGAGCTACATGTCAAATACTTCGTCCAACTCCCCGGCAGTGGGCCGCGTGCCCAGAATACTGCAGGCATTTCCCCTCTGGATCGCAACACTGAGTCTCTGAAAGAGGAAGCTGGTCGCCCTGTGGTCCTTGGTTTCTATGATGAGTTTTCCACCCAGCTCCTTGAGAAACTTTAGAGCACACTTGCCCCATGCTCCATGGGTCTCCGACCCTATTGGGATGAAGTTATAGCAAGAGGGAAGGTCTTCATATTTGCGGGTCTTCTGGGTCTCCCTGTGGCTGGCAGCTCCACCCCCTTCGGCTAAGGAGTGTGGCAGGTAGTTGTCTGCCAATGTGGCAGCACAGGTGTAGTCCCAAGCAATCTGCTTACCATCCTTCCAGGGTAGCATGGTGGCTCCATCAGGACGCTTTTGACTTCCATCAGACCTCTGCACTTGGGGTTCCCGTTGTATATATATATATATATATATATATATATATATATATATATGTTTGTGTGTGTGTATGGGCGTGAGTATATAAATGTGCATACATTACTCGTATGTATACAGTATAGTGTATCTGATAATGCATTTTCATTAGTTATATGAGGTCAAATAATCAAGTCGACCTTCACGTTAATACACAGACGGACAACAAAATTTGGCATCAACATTGAATTCCACGCAGAGTAATGACTTTTGAGCAGTTAATGTTTTTTATCGTGTGAGGTAAATGCCCCGGTATTGTGACGTCACAGTGAGGCTGAACTCACCAGTATTGTGGTGTTACAGTGAGGCTGAACTCACCAGTATTGTGGCGTCACAGTGAGGCTGAACTCACCAGTATTGTGGCGTCACAGTGAGGCTGAACTCACTGGTATTGTGGTGTCACAGTGAGGCTGAACTCACCAGTATTGTGGCGTCACAGTGAGGCTGAACTCACCAGTATTGTGGCGTCACAGTGAGGCTGAACTCACTGGTATTGTGGCGTCACAGTGAGGCTGAACTCACCAGTATTGTGGCGTCACAGTGAGGCTGAACTCACCAGTATTGTGGCGTCACAGTGAGGCTGAACTCACCAGTTTTTGTGGCGTCACAGTGAGGCTGAACTCACCAGTATCGTGGCGTCACAGTGAGGCTGAACTCACCAGTATCGTGGCGTCACAGTGAGGCTGAACTCACCAGTATCGTGGCGTCACAGTGAGGCTGAACTCACCAGTATTGTGGCGTCACAGTGAGGCTGAACTCACCAGTATTGTGGCGTCACAGTGAGGCTGAACTCACCAGTATTGTGGCGTCACAGTGAGGCTGAACTCACCAGTATTGTGGCGTCACAGTGAGGCTGAACTCACCAGTATTGTGGCGTCACAGTGAGGCTGAACTCACCAGTATTGTGGCGTCACAGTGAGGCTGAACTCACCAGTATTGTGGCGTCACAGTGAGGCTGAACTCACCAGTATTGTGACGTCACAGTGAGGCTGAACTCACCAGTATTGTGGCGTCACAGTGAGGCTGAACTCACCAGTATTGTGGCGTCACAGTGAGGCTGAACTCACCAGTATCGTGGCGTCACAGTGAGGCTGAACTCACCAGTATTGTGGCGTCACAGTGAGGCTGAACTCACCAGTATCGTGGCGTCACAGTGAGGCTGAACTCACCAGTATTGTGGCGTCACAGTGAGGCTGAACTCACCAGTATCGTGGCGTCACAGTGAGGCTGAACTCACCAGTATTGTGGCGTCACAGTGAGGCTGAACTCACCAGTATTGTGGCTCTACAACAGCCTCATTCTTCCTCGCAGTCACCGACCCTTTCCTCAATTCTTCCCTCTTTTCTCCCTCATTTTTCCCCTCTTGCCACACACCCTCTTCTCAATTCGTCTCTCTCCCTCGTAAACTACATCTTTTTGTTTATTTATGCTTCTGTGCGTCTTCCAGACCTAATCTGCTTATGTGGCTGGCGCAAGCTGTCTGTCCGTCTCTGTCTCCTTGTCTCTGTTTCTCTGTCTGTCTGTTTGTATGTATATTTGTATGTACGTATGGCTGGATGTTTGCGTTATGTATGTCTGTGTGTGTGTAAGTCTGCCTGTACGTCCGTCTCTGTCTGCTTGTCTGTCTGTCTGTCTGTCTGTCTGTCTCTCTCTCTCTCTCTCTCTATGTCTGTCTTTCTGTCTGTCTTTCTGTCTGTCTTTCTCTCTCTCTGTCTCTCTCTCCCTCTCTGTCTCTCTCTTTCTCTCTCTCTTATCATTCATTATTCAGTCTTGCTTCTGCGAATCTTTCCTCTCTTCTTTTCTTAAGATTTTTTTTATAAACATTGCGTTTATTAGCCGCGTTTCTTCTCTCCTCTTGCATCACTTTTACTGCCACAGAATTCCCTTTTCAACTATCCAACTGTCAACAACATTCCCTTTCTAGCAAGCCAGCTTCCATATAACTCACATTTCCTGTAATCCCACAAACACATGATTCACTTTCCAGTTGTTTTAAGGTTAGAAAATAATTTTTCCCAGGCATCCTACTGCCATATAATTCCTTTTCTATCAAATCCACTGCCACACAATTCACTTTTCAGTAATCTCACTGCTATATAATTCCTTTTCAATAAAACTACTGTCATATAATTCACGTGCCTGACAACCCGTGTCCACAAATTCCCCTTTCATTCATCTCACTGCCACATAATTCACTTTTCTGTAATGTCAATTCTCAATAATTCACTTTTCAATCATGTCAATGCCTCATAATTCATTTTTCTGTACCGTCAATTTTTTTTTTCCCTGTTATCCCAATGCCACATAATCAGCTTTCGCATTTATTAGCTACAATATATACTTATAATTCAAACAATTGTTGTTATACTTGAGTAGAAACCCGTAGATCATCGTAACTTTAATTTAACCCTCCACTACACGATTCTCTTTTCAGATATCCATCTATCACATAATTTCCTTTCAAGTAGCCCCTCTTTTTGTAATTGCTTCCTTCTAGCTGTTATCTGTATTTTCAAGCCTTGACTTTCATCTTGACCTACTTTACCTTCTCTCCCTTTCTTCTTCTTCTCTGAACCCCCCATTCTGACCTACTCATGGAAGGCTCCCTTCTGTATTTTTGCCTCTCTTCCTGCTTCGTTTTTCATCACCCATTTTTTTTTCTCTCTCCCAGTTACCATATATAATCTCCTTTTCCTTTCTTGTCTACTGACATTTTTTTTACCCCTTTCAGTTTCCCCCGGCTTGCTAGTCTACCCTTCTGGTCTTCCCCTTTTCAATCTGCCTCTTCTCCCTCTTGCATCCCCAACAACATGTCAACTCTTCTTGCTTCTTTTACTCTTCTTTCATCAGCCTTTTTTTTCTTTTTGCTTCTATTTTTTAATAATTGTATTTTTTCTAATCTAGAACTATTTTTTTTCAATCGCTATTTTTTCGACAGTTTTTTCCAGTCTCTCTCTCTCTCTCTCTCTCTCTCTCTCTCTCTCTCTCTCTCTCTCTCTCTCTCTCTCTCTCTCTCTCTCTCTCTCTCTCTCTCTCTCTCTCTCTCTCTCTCTCTCTCTCTCTCTCTCTCTCTCTCTCTCTCTCTCTCTCTCTCTCTCTCTCTCTCTCTCTCTTTATAGTTTATGTGTATGTTGCTACACACACTCTCTGCTTCTCTCTCTCTTTCCACCATTTCTTTTTTTCAACCTGCCTTTTCTAGCCTTCCCTTTTCTAGCCTGCCCTTTTTCTAGCCTGCCCTTTTCTAGCCTGCCCTTTTCTAGCCTGCCCTTTTCTAGCCTACCTGTCTAGCCTATCTTTTAAAGACTCTTTAAGCCTACATTCTTTTATTATCTTTTTCTCTCTTTCACCTAACCCCCCACCCTTTCCCCGTTTCCGTCGTCTCCACCTTCATCGTTCTTGCCCTTTCACCAACAATGCCAGACACCCTTTTCTTCCTCATTTTCTCATTACCACCAACTCACCTGTGATCCACCTACCTCCCACCTACTCATTTCACACCCACCTGCCCATTCACCCTCCCTCTTTCTCTCCCTCTCACACAACCATCCCTCACTCCCTCCCTTCCATCAACCATTCTACTCTCCCTCCCTCCCTTCCATCAGACCTGCCACCCTCCCTGCCTCCCTCTTACTCCCTCCCTCTCGCCTGTCCCTAATACATCTCAATATCGACATTGCTCCTTCCTCCTTCAACGCCGATACCAGGAGTGTAATCAAAGACTCCTTCACGCTATTCACCTCCTTCTTGCTTCCTTCCTTCCTTCCTTCCTTCCTTCCTTCCTTCCCTTCTCCATCACCGCAGCGATTTCATTTTTTTTTCTCTACTCGCTTCTCTTGTTCACCTCCACTCTCACTTTCATCTTTTACACTCACTTTCATCATCATCATCTTCACACACATTTTCTGTCATCTTCACATTTTCATCATCTTCACACTCACTTTCAACATTATCTTCACACTCACTTTCATCATCATCTTCACACTCACTTTCATCATTATCTTCACACACATTTTCTGTCATCTTCACGTTCACTTGTATCTTTACACTAAATTTCCCAAATGACTATGATATAATGACTATGATATATTGACTATGATACAATGACTATGATATAATGACTATGATATAATGACTATGATATAATGACTATGATACAATGACTATGATATAATGACTATGATATAATGACTATGATATAATGACTATGATACAATGACTATGATATAATGACTATGATATAATTGCTATGATATAATGACTATGGTACAATGACTATGATATAATGACTATGATATCATGACTATGATACAATGACTATGATATAATGACTATGATGTAATGGCAATGATATAGTGACTTGATATAATGACTGTGATACAATGACTATGATATAATGACTTTGGTACAATGACTATGATATATGACTATGCTATAATGACTATGGTACAATGACTATGATATAATGACTATGATATAACGACTATGATATAAGGACTATGATATAATGATTATGATATTGACGTTGATCAATCATTAGTAATCAAGATGTTACTTTTATTCTCTTTTAAACTGTTACTTTCGGGGTAATATCTTCCAGGTATTAATTTCATGGTATCACGTTTAAGCTATTCTTCAAAATTATTACTCTCAGTATGTTATTTTCAACATACCAGTGTATCACAAGCAGTGAGCGCATGAACCACTGTAACATACCAGTGTATCACAAGCAGTGAGCGCATGAACCACTGTAACATACCAGTGTATCACAAGCAGTGAGCGCATGAACCACTGTAGCATACCAGTGTATCACAAGCAGTGAGCGCATGAACCACTGTAACATACCAGTGTATCACAAGCAGTGAGCGCATGAACCACTGTAACATACCAGTGTATCACAAGCAGTGAGCGCATGAACCACTGTAACATACCACTGTATCACAAGCAGTGAGCGCATGAACCACTGTAGCATACCAGTGTATCACAAGCAGTGAGCGCATGAACCACTGTAACATACCACTGTATCACAAGCAGTGAGCGCATGAACCACTGTAGCATACCAGTGTATCACAAGCAGTGAGCGCATGAACCACTGTAACATACCACTGTATCACAAGCAGTGAGCGCATGAACCACTGTAGCATACCAGTGTATCACAAGCAGTGAGCGCATGAACCACTGTAACATACCAGTGTATCACAAGCAGTGAGCGCATGAACCACTGTAACATACCAGTGTATCACAAGCAGTGAGCGCATGAACCACTGTAACATACCAGTGTATCACAAGCAGTGAGCGCATGAACCACTGTAACATACCAGTGTATCACAAGCAGTGAGCGCATGAACCACTGTAACATACCAGTGTATCACAAGCAGTGAGCGCATGAACCACTGTAACATACCAGTGTATCACAAGCAGTGAGCGCATGAACCACTGTAGCATACCAGTGTATCACAAGCAGTGAGCGCATGAACCACTGTAACATACCAGTGTATCACAAGCAGTGAGCGCATGAACCACTGTAACATACCAGTGTATCACAAGCAGTGAGCGCATGAACCACTGTAACATACCAGTGTATCACAAGCAGTGAGCGCATGAACCACTGTACATACCAGTGTATCACAAGCAGTGAGCGCATGAACCACTGTAACATACCAGTGTATCACAAGCAGTGAGCGCATGAACCACTGTAGCATACCAGTGTATCACAAGCAGTGAGCGCATGAACCACTGTAACATACCAGTGTATCACAAACAGTGAGCGCATGAACCACTGTAACATACCACTGTATCACAAGCAGTGAGCGCATGAACCACTGTAACATACCAGTGTATCACAAGCAGTGAGCGCATGAACCACTGTAACATACCACTGTATCACAAGCAGTGAGCGCATGAACCACTGTAACATACCAGTGTATCACAAGCAGTGAGCGCATGAACCACTGTAACATACCAGTGTATCACAAGCAGTGAGCGCATGAACCACTGTAACATACCAGTGTATCACAAGCAGTGAGCGCATGAACCACTGTAACATACCAGTGTATCACAAGCAGTGAGCGCATGAACCACTGTAACATACCAGTGTATCACAAGCAGTGAGCGCATGAACCACTGTAACATACCAGTGTATCACAAGCAGTGAGCGCATGAACCACTGTAACATACCAGTGTATCACAAGCAGTGAGCGCATGAACCACTGTAACATACCAGTGTATCACAAGCAGTGAGCGCATGAACCACTGTAGCATACCAGTGTATCACAAGCAGTGAGCGCATGAACCACTGTAGCATACCAGTGTATCACAAGCAGTGAGCGCATGAACCACTGTAACATACCACTGTATCACAAGCAGTGAGCGCATGAACCACTGTAACATACCAGTGTATCACAAGCAGTGAGCGCATGAACCACTGTAACATACCAGTGTATCACAAGCAGTGAGCGCATGAACCACTCTAACATACCACTGTATCACAACCAGTGAGCGCATGAACCACTGTAACATACCAGTGTATCACAACCAGTGAGCGCATGAACCACTCTAACATACCAGTGTATCACAACCAGTGAGCGCATGAACCACTCTAACATACCAGTGTATCACAACCAGTGAGCGCATGAACCACTCTAACATACCAGTGTATCACAACCAGTGAGCGCATGAACCACTCTAACATACCAGTGTATCACAACCAGTGAGCGCATGAACAACTCTAACATACCAGTGTATCACAACCAGTGAGCGCATGAACCACTCTAACATACCAGTGTATCACAACCAGTGAGCGCATGAGCTGACAACAAATACACAGCAGTATGTGTGTGCTGAGACACTATGTTGACTGACGAACGTCCTTGGCTTATCGATCACATCAGAACTGTTGTGTGGTCATCTGTCTGTCTGTCTGCATAGCACTAATACGAAGATGTCAGGAATATCACTGATAACTTCTGGATAACTAAGTCACTACCTGTCTCTATGGGTCTAGATGATGACTCAGTAAACACTAGACTGCTGTGGGGTGTTTGACTGGTCCAGTGTAGTCAGAATTTTGTGATTTGCCATTTCTATTAGAATGTTAAGAAATGAATCAGACACTGTCACTATGAATCTTACTAAATGTCTAGAAGTAAATACACATAGATCTAAATGGGTTGTGAAAATATGCAATTGTATTAAGTTTTATAACTTGCATGAACTGTATTGCTGTATACAACAAGAGAATTTCACCCCTCCATGGATGATGTGTTCATTTAATAACACATACCTGCAATCCCCTCCCAAGAAGCCCATTACTAGTAACCCTTCCTTAAATTACTAGTAAAAGCAACTGCTCAGGAAGAAATTTCTCGTCTAACTAGCAGTAATAATTTATCACAAGTTATACACTGATGGATCTAAGAAGGAGTCTACTGGCAGGGCTGCATCTGCTCTTGTTGCCACCTCCCTAGTTATGAACAATAGCAACTTTGTTGAGTTATGCATAAGAATTAACAACTGGGCGTCTACACTACAAACTGAATTGTTTGCCATCCTACTGGCGCTAAAGTTAGCTTTTGACATTGAACTTGTCTCTATAATTATTCCTGATTCTATGGCATCACTGAAGGATCTTGACTCACATAATGACTCTAACAATATGTTCATTGGAAAAGTCTAATACAGATACTCAAAAATCAGGGAAAAGGGAATTAATGTGCAATTTTTATGTATTCCTTCAAACATTGGATTACTTCTTCATGATAAAGTTGATATGTTAGCCAAGAAAAGTACCCTGAAGGATAATGTAGGATATAACTTTGGTGTATCTGTGTCTAGTATTAGGGATAATAATGAAATAATGAAACTGAATGTTATAGGAAAGCATTTAGAATCCTGAGTAGATCTATAACCCACTATGATAGCATGTACATAGATAAGTATGTTTATGGAGCAACTTTCAATGTGAACACACTGACTGACGTAGTGGCCAGGCTTAGGCTTGGTTACAAGTACTTCTGGCAATTTGGCAGAAACACAGATGACGATCAAACCAAATACAAAGTATGTGGCCAGCCCCATCTCGAAACTATATGCTTAATTGACCACTTATTGAGGAATATAGAGATAGTGTAATAACCTATGTGATATGTCAAGATGTCTTATTAATGAAAATAAGATACCAGATATATTAAACAAATTTCCTATATTTGCTTGTAACAGATAAGTGAATTGTAGATATAAATCCAAATATACACTAGTTAACCCTTTTGAGGCCTAGTTCCTAGGCCTTTTGTGTATCCATATGCTCTTGCGCTACCGTCTTCAGGATGGATATGGGGTGCACAATAAACTAACCACTTCGGTGGCAAAATCTAATCTATCAATTATGTCTTTGTTTTAACCTGACAACACAACCTATTGAGACGGAGGAGGAGAGTTTAAATGCAGCTGAGGGTCTTCAGGAGCCTGAGTTGCATGACTGTATCTAGTACCACTTCTGATACTGTATCCATGACGGTGGTCAAGGATTAACTGTATCCTGATGCTCTCTTTTAATGTTGATGGCAACTAAATTGGCAAATAGATTTATTACATTGCTCTTAATTTCGTCATTGAATTGCCCAAAGAATGGCACATCTATGGCAGTGCCATCAGGCCGCCCAGCTGCACAAGCTGACTGCTCCACTTGAATTTTTTTTCTTCAATATTGACTTTGATTTAACAATTCGCGTATCTCTGTCTATTTTTTTTTTCCTCAAACATTGAGGTTGGAGGTGGTGCTTGTTCTTAGCTCATTATTTTCTTGACATTAACGTTACGAGATTTAATGAGTGTCATAACTCTTGCGAATATTAGTTCAGATTCAAACTGTTCAGCAGGACCAGATTTTGCTTTTATTTTGCCTCGTCAGAACATACCTCCCCAGGGGTTGACTGAATCCCTCAGGCCAGCTTGCCTCACACTCGTGCATATGCTTTTACTCTCATCTACAGCAACATCTTTATTAGATTCCTCACAATACTCAGAAACAATGCTCACAAGAGCAGGTAGGCGGTGTTCACCATTTATTTGGATTAATACACACTCATATTTTTTCCTTCGTGGTCTGGCTTTACTTTCATCATATTTGATCCGTGATACCAAATATGATGCATGTCTATCAGCAATATACTATAGACATGCAGGTTTATGGACGGACAACTTTCTGATTCAGTGTTATTCCAGTGTGACCTCCCTGGACCATGTCCGTAGCTCATGAAGGTCGTCTACATCAAAATGTTTGTTTATAAACCAGTCCATAGTCTCTCTGCTTGTGACGTTGATTGTTCTTTCTCTTCAGAAATCTCTTCAAGATTTCTCCCTATGGAACATGCATTTATTTGAGAAAAATGAGACCATACATAACCTAATGAATGAAACCCGCAGCGAAAAAGTAGGGCATTACATTGTTGACAGTCGACAAGATTAGTGGTCACTCACCTTCCCGTTCACCTCTAATAAACATCTATATTACCTGTTTCATAAGGTTCTATACCCAGTATTTTTTTTTTTTTGGTCCTTCCTTTCGTGAGATGGGGTTGTAAGACAAGTAAATGCAGGAGTGTTGGGGAGAGGTGTAGGATTGAAAGATAAAGAATCTAATACAAAGTGGAAGTTGCTACAGTTGCTTTTTGCTGATGATACTGTGCTTTTGGGAAAAGTACATCAAATGTATAGAATTCACTCAAAATCACACGTAGAATCTATTGTACGACGATGCACAGTTCTCTTTACGAGTGTTGTATGCGTGTTTCTCGTGTATACGAAGATTTATTTTTTTGAGGCAGTGGATCTTACAGTGTGATAACCAGACAAGTGTATGATATCCAGACCAGTGTACGAAACCCACTGTGTGATACCAAAACCTTGTAGTTGTTCTTCATGAATGTTAGCTCCTTAATGTTGACAGACAGCGAAACATGAATACGATGCTAGATGCTCCACATGTAATCAGATTTGCTGATGAAATACCACACTGCAAGAAGCACTCGAGTTTTCTAAAAGTAAGAAAACTTGAAGGCACCTGCTTAAAAACTAAAAAAAAAAAAAAGTAAGCTCTTTAAAATCTTCTTCTATTTAATTTCTGGAAGCAGTAAATATGTATGAATGGTAACATTTTCATTTAAAAGAGTCTCCACTTTTAAAGCAAAACATTTCCTCCCCCTTTACTGATGATAAGCAGAATTTAACTTATAGTCATCTTTCGATCGCGTATATTGACTCATACAATCATGACCAAAAAGCAAAAATAATTTAACCTGAATTACGTACAAAGTGAAAGTTATTAAATTTAAAAACTCAGCACTGCGACTAGCCGAGGATTCGAACCCATGTCGTTTTGGCCGGCACCAAGGTGAGCGAAAATCTCACATGACGCTCTAACCCACATAACGTCATGTGTGATTTTCGCTCACCTTGGGGTGGGCCAAAACGACATGGGTTCGAATCCTCGGCTAGTCGTAGTGTTGTTATTGATTCAATACCACTCGTTCGTGGTATTATTACATAATATATATATATATATATATATATATATATATATGTGTGTGTGTGTGTGTGTGTGTGTGTGTGTGTGTGTGTGTGTATGTGTGTGTGTGTGTGTGTGTGTGTGTGTGTGTGTGTGTGAAAGAGGAAGGAGTAGCGGGAATCACAACTGTTTTGAATTAACTGTATTAACCCAAAACAGCTGTGATTCACTTGAATGAAACTATAAACACAATAAAACAAAAAATTAAAAGTCAAAACAATTCCAGGTAGACTTGACCTGGTGACCAAACCTACTTTATCTCCCGGTGATCCAACCTTCCCACCAAGCTTTCTTCTTTTTTTTTTATCTTTTATCTTATGTTAAAGTTGTTATCTTTTGTTATGTTACTATACCATTAACATACCAGAATATGCAAAATAACCAATGTGAGAAAATAGTGAACTTGCAAGGGCATTCGTGATATCTAAGGCGATTTTTCACAGTGGTTGTTTTGCATATTGTGATATCACCTGTGTACTAGAATATATAATTACTTTTCCAGTCTTATGGTGGTAAGTGGGCTGTATAACCCTTGTGGTTTAGCGCTTCTTTTGATTATAATAATGGTGGTAAGTGGGCTGTACTAGGTCAAGTGGTGGTGGTGGTGGAGGCAAACAATATACACAGCTTCAAGAAAGGATATGATCGGTCGCTGTAGACCAAAAATCAACAAAATCGGTAAAATGAAGTTATGAAGAGGGACCAGGAGCTATGAATCAACCACTGAAATTTTTTTTATTAATTAGATAACAACTTTACCATCTTCTATGAGTACTTGTTTGTTATGACTCACCAGAATTAAATTTTATGTACAAGTGTTGTTCATGTCAGTGTTGTTCATGTCGGTGTTGTTCATGTCGGTGTTGTTCATGTCAGTGTTGTTCATGTCAAGTGTTGTTCATGTCAGTGTTGTTCATGTCGGTGTTGTTCATGTCGGTGTTGTTCATGTCAGTGTTGTTCCTGTCAGTGTTGTTCATGTCAGTGTTGTTCATGTCAGTGTTGTTCATGTCAAGTGTTGTTCATGTCAGTGTTGTTCATGTCAGTGTTGTTCATGTCGGTGTTATTCATGTCGGTGTTGTTCATGTCAGTGTTGTTCATGTCAGTGTTGTTCATGTCAGTGTTGTTCATGTACAACACTGACTGTTAATGTAAAGGTGAACACCAGTATTGTTCTTGGTTGCGTTCATCATAGTGAACATTAATGTTGTTCTTGGTGATGATAGCCACTTAGGCATATATATGTATACATACATATATACATACATATATATATATATATATAGCGCCACACAACTCATTTATTACTCTCACTAGGGCCCTTCTCTCCACCATCCTTCATTTTGTCTACATAATCAGCAAATATGTCTCGAAACCGTGACCACCATATATGCATATTCATATGTATAGAGATGCTCAAATATTCATAAATACATGTATACATTTAAAAATTATACATTAATACATACACAAATAAGCCGGACATACGAGACTGAGGCTTAAGAGGCCTCCTCAGTGGGTCCAGCATCATTAACTAGTCACTGGGAAACACAAAAGGTTGATAATAACGATGATAATATTATCACCAGGAACTACGTCCTGACACCAGTCTTTTCCAGATGGTGACCCGTCACTGTCTCCTGAAGGTGTGTCCGTGTTTGTACACGTGACTTACATATGTGTACGTGTGTGTGTGTGTATATATGTGTGTGTGTGTGTGTAGCGTAGAGGAAGAAGTGTGAGTTGTAAGTGCGTGTGTATTTCTTCATATAATAGTAATACAGAAAGGAGAGGATAATATGAATTGTTGAATAAATGTTTGTGTATGTTTGATACAGATGATTATGTGTGTGTGTGTGTGTTGCTTTATTTGTACAACTTTATGTGTGATTGTGTAGGATTTGTATGTGGAAATACAGAATTTAGTGTAAAGAAGAGTGCGCGCTTGAGAACCTTAGCGTAAAATGCAAATAAAGAAGATCAATAACAAGATAAAAACTATAATTAATAACAATTAATTACAGTTATCGTGCAGGGAACATAAAGGTTCACACACCGACACTAATTTACGCACATAAAACGTTCACAAATACACTTATACAACTAAATAATTGAACAATGTAATAATTGACATAGGTACAATATTAAATATAAATATATGTTCCAGATTATCATTGAGTGGCCACTCCTTGGTGGGCTAACTGGGATAGAGATTTCTCTTGTCTCAGGTAGTCGACGTTCGGGTCTGTCCAGGTGGATGTTATTACAGAGCGCAGATTTTCTGCGTGTCCTCCTCTGTAATAACATCTACCCTTGTATACTGATATTAATACACTTGTGTAGTAATATCATATATGGACAGTGCCTCAAGGGTGGCTAAAACTGCTGACCTCAGGGAAGTGGTGAAGGGTGTATGGATGAACACTTGGAACCACGGACCTGGGGTGGGACTGCTGAGCTCAGGGAAGTGGTGAAGGGTGTATGGATGAACACTTGGAACCACGGACCTGGGGTTGGGACTTGCTGACCTTGGGGAAGTGGTAACAGGTGTGAACCTGGAACCACGGACCTGGGGTGGGACTGCTGACCTTGGGGAAGTGTTGAAGGGTGTATACCTGGACTCACTGACCTAGGGTGGGACTTGCTGACCTCAGGGAAGTGGTGAAAGGTGTATACCTGGACCCACGGACCTGGGGTGGGACTGCTGACCTCTGGGAAGTTGTGAAGGGTGTATACCTGAAACCACGGACCTGGGGTGGGACTTGCTGACATCGGGGAAGTTGTGAAGGGTGTATGGATGAACACTTGGAACCACGGACCTTGGATGGGACTGCTGATCTCGGGGGGTGGGACTGGGTGAGGCATCAAAAATACGAAGAGAGTCTCCAGAACTTCAGGCGAAGGGAAGACATCCGGGGGCCCACGGATAGATTCCTGGACACCTGAACCTGGGGAAGGGACACATGCATCTGGGGAAGTAGGTAAGGGAGAATATCAGAGGGGACACAGATGGACATAGATGTAGGATAGGAAGTGGGGAAGGGAGAATATCTGAGGGGACACAGATGGACTCCTGGACACATGAACCTGGGGAAGACTTAGACTGGGGGGGTGGGACTGGATGAGGAATCAAAAACACGAAGAGAGTCTCCAGAACTTCAGGCGAAGGGAAGACATCCGGGGGCCCACGGATAGATTCCTGGACACCTGAACCTGGGGAAGGCTTAGATGCAGGATTACTGAGTGTAGGATAGGAAGTGGGGAAGGGACACATGAATCTGGGGAAGTAGGGAAGGGAGAATATCAGATGGGACACAGATGGACATAGATGTAGGATAGGAAGTGGGGAAGGGAGAATATATGAGGGGACACAGATGGACTCCTGGACACATGAACCTGGGGAAGACTTAGATGCAAGATTACTGAGTGTAGGATAGGAAGTGGGGAAGGGACACATGAATCTGGGGAAGTAGGGAAGGGATAATATCAGAGGGGACACAGATGGACATAGATGTAGGATAGTAAGTGGGGAAGGGAGAATATCTGAGGGGACACAGATGGACTCCTGGACACATGAACCTGGGGAAGACTTAGATGGAAGATTAATGAGTGTAGGATAGGAAGTGGGGAAGGGAGAATATCTGAGGGGACACAGATGGACTCCTGGACACATGAACCTGGGGAAGACTTAGACTGGGGGGGTGGGACTAGGTGAGGCATCAAAAATACGAAGAGAGTCTCCAGAACTTCAGGCGAATGGAAGACATTCGGGGGCCCACGGACAGATTCCTGGACACCTGAACCTGGGGAAGGCTTAGATGCAAGATTACTGAGTGTAGGATAGGAAGTGGGGAAGGGAGAATATCTGAGGGGACACAGATGGACTCCTGGACACATGAATCTGGGGAAGACTTAGATGCAAGATTACTGAGTGTAGGATAGGAAGTGGGGAAGGGAGAATATCTGAGGGGACACAGATGGACTCCTGGACACACGAACCTGGGGAAGACTTAGATGGAAGATTAATGAGTGTAGGATAGGAAGTGGGGAAGGGAGAATATCTGAGGGGACACAGATGGACTCCTGGACACATGAATCTGGGGAAGACTTAGATGCAAGATTACTGAGTGTAGGATAGGAAGTGGGGAAGGGAGAATATCTGAGGGGACACAGGTGGATTCCTGGACACACGAACCTGGGGAAGACTTAGATGTAAGATTACTGAGTGTAGGATAGGAAGTGGGGAAGGGAGAATATCTGAGGGGACACAGATGGACTCCTGGACACATGAACCTGGGGAAGACTTAGATGTAAGATTACTGAGTGTAAGATATGAAGTGAGGGGGACAAAAAATACCAGGTAGAAACAGATCTACCTGGATAAGGTTATTTATAGGATTTAGTCAGGTGGAGAATGCTGCATGTGACAGTCTTCAAAGTAGGGTGATGACTGCAGCAAATTATACGTCGGCGAAACATCCAGAGACCTCCAAACACGTACGCAGTACGCAGGCAGAATTTAATCAACTACAGAAACGCAAGAAGAATCCTAGAATCATCACTTATCTGTATATCCAACAACTTTAACCAGAACAACGGCTTCTACAACATAGTTGAACCTATTGTCAAGAAACTTCTTCATCGCTATCCCACATAGAACTCAACAATGGAACACTGCAGGTCCTTTAAGTTACCCATCACCCTTGCATGTCATTTTGCATTTTTCAAATTCCTCAAAAAAGGCCAGAGTTGAATTATCAATCTAGATAGCTAAAAGTTTTGTTAAAAATTATTATTATTATGTACCACAAAGTTACAAAGTTCCTGGTTCAGTAAAAAAAAACATTAGCAGACTTACTTCCAGGATTTAGGAGTATAGTAAAGGATATCCGCACGCTGTGTTGTAACTAATTATGGTAATTAATTAAATCATCTTACCAGGTCCGCTTCATACCAGTTCTTCCTCATTCACTCTCCTTCCTCTACCACTATTCTTCCATCTCTCTCTCTCTCTCTCTCTCTCTTTATACACAGGATTTTACAGGGTTAGGTTAACATGTTAAAAGCTGTTACCTACATCAACTCATGTGAAAACCATTTTATTGTTAAAAGACATACAAATATGGGCCAGCAATTTCATTTGATCTGTTCTCTAGGCAATCCAAGAAAGTGGAGCATACTCAAGGTGTGAGCGTACTTGTGCCTCGTACAGACTCTTGCGACCTTTACTGTCAAGCAGATGCGAGGTACGTGTAAGTGTTGTAAGCTTCCCGGCCGCCTCTATCTCTCTATCTCTCTCTCTCTCTCTCTATCTCTCTCTCTCTCTCTGTGTTTAAGTTTCAACAGTGTGTTATATTAGCATTACATTCATTATAAACTGTTGTATAACTAGCATTTCATAATAATAATTCTCTTGCATTTTACAACGCTAGAACAATTAACGTCGTCCCCATTAAATATAGAGCCAAACACAAATCAACACTATGACACACCTCTTCTCAGAGAGAGAGAGAGAGAGAGAGAGAGAGAGAGAGAGAGAGAGAGAGAGAGAGAGAGAGAGAGAGAGAGAGAGAAGATAGTTTCTTGACAACAAGACGGGCAACCAGCAGCAACTACACTCTGACTGTAACCTTCTCCAGAACATCACTTCATCTGAGATCATTTATTCCCAGGATGACTCGACTCTGGAACATGTTCGTACAGCATAATGATATGAACGAAATAAATTCAGCTGATCAGATGAAATTGCTGGCCCATAGATGGCTCCAACTTCATCCTGTTCCCTATCTGTATGTGTCATAACAATAAAAAAAGCGGCTTTTAAATGAGCTTGTAAATAAAGTTAGAAATCCTTAACCTAACCACAATCATAAAACCTTGCGAAGAGAGAGAGAGAGAGAGAGAGAGAGAGAGAGAGAGAAGAGAGAGAGAGAGAGAGAGAGAGAGAGAGAGAGAGAGAGAGAGAGAGAGAGAGAGAGAGAGAGAGAGAGAGAGTAGCCAACTCTCGTGACTCTAGTGATGTTCGAACACAGTTGGAGGTTTCCTTGAAAAGTCAGAGAAAAAATCAGCTATTGTTGAACCTTTTCCTGCAGAGTAAGATGAAAAAATAATTATGATCAGGTTAAAAATAAAAGGGGAAAGTTAATGAGAAATTTATTTTATTTGTAAGACCTTTTAATAATCCTCAGCTAAATGATAAAAAAAATACATGTTATTCTTTGGCATTAACTATTTTTATCCCCCATTTTTGTTATTACGGAAACTTGCGCTTTTTCGATGTTTGTAAACAATTGCGATCGTGTGTGTGTTTGTGTGTGTGTTTGGACTGTCAAGCATTCTAATAGCTCTCTTGGGTCAGTATACAAGGACGAGATGAAATAGCTGGTCTCCACGCTGTATAACTACTGGTACAACCGGCTTGGGAAACCAACGGTTAGTTTGGGCTGGCCAGTAGAGGTTATGTGGTGTCGTGGCTTAGTGGTTTAAGCACCGTGAACTTGAGTCTCTGCTTGTGAGGAGGGTTGGGAACATGAGTTCGAATCCTTCCCTCTGCTGGTTTGAGATAAGTGCTTGTAAATAATTACGCTTATGTTCGTGAACTATTAAGTACACACATACACACACTATATATATATATATATATATATATATATATATATATATATATATATATATATTTTTTTTTTTATTAACACATCGGCCGATTCCCACCAAGGCAGGGTGGCCCGAAAAAGAAAAACTTTCATCATCATTCACTCCATCACTGTCTTGCCAGAAGGGTGCTTTACACTACAGTTATAAAACTGCAACATTAACACCCCTCCTTCAGAGTGCCGGCACTGTACTTCCCATCTCCAGAACTCAAGTCCGGCCTGCCGGTTTCCCTGAATCCCTTCATAAATGTTACTTTGCTCACACTCCAACAGCACGTCAAGTATTAAAAACCATATGCCTCCATTCACTCCTATCAAATACGCTCACACATGCTTGCTGGAAGTCCAAGCCCCTCGCACACAAAACTTCCTTTACCCCCTCCCTCCAACCTTTCCTAGGCCGACCCCTACCCCGCCTTCCCTCCACTACAGATTTATACACTCTCGAAGTCACTCTGTCTCGTTCCATTCTCTCTACATGTCCAAACCACCTCAACAACCCCTCCTCAGCTCTCTGGACAATCGTTTTGGTAATCCCGCACCTCCTCCTAATTTCCAAACTCCGAATTCTCTGCATTATATTCACACCACACATTGACCTCAGACATGACATCTCCACTGCCTCCAGCCTTCTCCTCGTTGCAACATTCATCACCCATGCTTCACACCCATATAAGAGCGTTGGTATAACTATACTCTCATACATTCCCCTCTTTACTTCCATAGACAAGGTTCTTTGTCTCCACAGACTCCGAAGTGCTCCACTCACCCTTTTCCCCTCATCAATTCTATGATTCACCTCATCCTTCATAGACCCATCCGCCGACATGTCCACTCCCAAATATCTGAATACATATATATATATATATATATATATATATATATATATATGTCGTGCCGATTAGGTAAAACTGGTCAATTAGCAAGAACTCATCTAAAATTAAGTCCTTTCTAAAATGTTCTCTTATACGTTTAAAAATATATATTTTTCATTTATGTTAATGTAAGAATTTATAATTTTGTACCAAGAGAAACTTTGAAAACCTACCTAACCTTATTACAACAAGCGCAATTTAATTTAGCCTAACCCAACTAAATATATTTTAGATACGTTAACATTAAATTAATAATAAACAAACACAATGAAATATATTTTTTTCGTTATGTTCAGAACGATTTTGGCGAAATTATTGCATACACAAATTTTCACTTGTCCTATATGGCAAGGTGAGCGTTGCTATTTAAGCCAAAATCGCAAGTTTTACCTAATCGGCACGACATATATATATATATATATATATATATATATATATATATATATATATATATATATATATATATATATAGGATGGGGTCCACCTCTGGTACAAATTGTGGGACACATAGCCTCGGAGAAGTGGATAAAAGGCTTCAAGAAAGAATATTTGGATTTCTTCCTGATGCCATTTGAATATTCCACTTCTCCTACCACCCCATCTTTTTTTTTTTTACCAATAGGTATATTTTATTACATAATATGGTACAAAAGATTTAAGAGATACATTGTTGATATAAAGATGGCATATACAGTACACGAGGTGAGAGATACATGTCTAGTACATATTGTTACATGTTTGTCACTGATTATAATGCGAAAGTCTCATCCAGCTCTTCCGAGCTGGGGCGCGTGCCCAGAATACAGCATGCATTACCCCTCTGAACAGCAGCGCTGAGTCGCTGGAACAAAAAACTAGCTGCCCTGGGATCCCTAGTTACCCTGTTGAGTCTTTTGCCCAGCTCCTTGAGGAACTTAGATGCACTCTTTCCCCATGAGCCAAGGGTCTCTGAGCCTATGGGAACAAACATATAATGATGGGCAAGTTCTCCATATTTTCTCGACTTCTGGGACTCCCTGAAGGTGGCAGCTGCCCCTCCTTCCTCCCTGGTGTATTGGAGATAGGTATCAGCCAAGGTAGATGCACATGTGTAGTCCCACACCACCTGCTTGCCGTCTGTCCAGGCTTGAAGGGTGATACCATCTGGACTCTTTTGGCTGCCATCAGATCTGCATAGTTGGGGTGGTTCCCTTACTGCTGGGCATCCGGCTGTTGTGAGGCTCCTCTTGATAATGTTATTAACCTCTTCATGTCTTGCAATCTTTCCCTCGGATTTACGACACACAAGACCATGGTACCCGAATCGGTCTGCTGCTTCACTGCCACAAATACACCTGTGTTCGGCGAGAATAGGGGCGGCAAGTCGAAGGGCAACACCAATGCGGATGGTCTGTGGGTCGAGGCGTGTGCCAAGGCTGGAGTTGGGAACAGCCAAAAGAAAGTCCCCTGCATGATGAGCTCTCACTGCAAGGAGGCGGGCTCTATCCTTCCCTGACACACTCTGAAGCATTGCTGAGGCTATATTCTCTACTATTGGGCCATCCCAGTGCGACTGCTTGTAGTTGTTGGGGGGAGCAGGCCTGGTTTCAGAGCCTGTTAGGTTATCCCAGATCCTGGCTCCATCAACGAACTTTTGGTCATGGATGCCAATCGTGTCCCTAAGAAGTTCAGGGAGAATTGCTGCTACAAGCCCTCTGGATGCAATGCATGAAGACAGGAAAGCAGGTAGAGCAATCTGAGATGACTTGCGGACACCAATGCCTCCTAGTCTGACTGGGAGTGTAGCTTGGTCCCACTGCCCATCTTCTAGAGTAAGGTTAAGTACTTTAGTAAAGATCTGCCTCAGGATACTGTCATATTCGTGCAGTATAGGGTTATCATATGAAGGAGCACTTCTTAGGAAATATGTCAACCTGGGCAGACTCAAGCATTTTGTGAGGAGGTACAAGGCATCATGGGTGTCAAGATTGCCTATTCGTTGTTCCATTCTCCTCAATTCTTCCAGTTTCTTCCTGAGAATTGTGTCAATGGCCTCGCTTCCCAGAGGTGCTCCAAGCAAGACACTATTAGTAGGGGCAATGACTGTTGCTCCTGGTAGTTTTGATAACACTGCATCTATCACTTGTTGATTGACTGAGATGATTTCACATTTGGATGGATTCAGGATAAGACCCATTTCCTGTCCCCGTGTCATCACCTATATATATATTATTGTAACCACGAACGAGTGGTATTTAATCAAAAACAACACTGCGACTAGCCGAGAACTCGATCCCATGTCGTTTAGGCCCGCCTCATGGTGAGCGAAAATCACATGACGCTCTAACCCACAGGACCTAGTACACCAAACGGGGAGTAGAATGAAATTAGCTCTGAGGCACCCACACCATCGTATATCCTTGGATCACTGTAAAACACCTAGCTCTGCTGGGTGCGTGAACTTTATAGGATTTGGGATTTGGTGGTTCTGTGGGTTAGAGCGTCATGTGATTTTCGCTCACCATGAGGCAGGCACTGTATCCAGTGCTTCGTCAGGAGCTATGCAATAGGTTAGCAGAAGGAAGAAACTCAGAGGTAGAGAGGCAGTGTGACCACTGCCATTGCTTCACTCACAGAGGAAGTAATCCCCAGTGCCAACATCCAACGTCCAACACCCTCCCCACCCCTGCACGGGGGGAGGGCAGTGGGGGTGGATAAGTGCATAATATGAAGGAAAGTGCCAGATATAAGGAAGGTACAAGGAATAAGGACAAAAAAAAACTCCACCAGCTCTATAAAACTGATAAAAAAAGTGAATCCAGTATTAGGGCACAAAGTGAAGTCTGGTAAACAGCCAGGTACAGATGGCACTTAGGTCAACGTCTGAACACAGCAAGTAATATACAGTGATGATTATCTCCTAAGTACGATTAGATCCCAGAGAGTTCTAGAGATTGGGAAGAGTATTAAGCTTATAAAAAGTAAATTAATCCCTCGAGCGAGTATTTAGCTAAAGAATAATTAATTTAATCCGTCGTTCCAATAGAGTTCTGATGTAGTTATAATTAAAGTGTAAATCACTAAAACATAAAAACATATTAAAAGAGGAACACTACAGGAAGCCTACTGGCCTATGCTAAGTATATGTACAACTCACAGACACCCACCCTAACCCATGTACTTGTCCAGCCTATTTTTTAAGCCTTCACAGGTTCTCGCTTCAGTGGATCTAATCGGGAGTTTGGCACACCAGCGCTTAGAGTGAGATCCTTGAATCTGGGATTGAGTTTGTATATCACGTCGTATCCAACAATCAAGCAAACTGTGGCTGTTGCACTAATGTCACTAGAGAGAATCCGTACATATTAGTTACATGACGATGGAACACAGCCATCAGACTGCTGAAAAAAGGATGTTGTTATAACAGGGCTGTAAATTTATGTTAGTCAGTATGCAGAGCGTGAAAGACAATATGGATACCTTGGGGAACCTACGACATTTGCGACATTCGCGTCCTAAGTTACGTAAACACCAGAAGTTTTTAAGTCGTGGAGGTTACTATTTGAGGTTAGATTTTGAACAAAGAGCGAAAGGTGCTCGGTGTTGGAGATTTCTCCATCTCTGAGTGTAACAACGGCCTTGTTTACACTCCCTCACTTCCTAAGAGTTTCTGCCCTCTGCTTACTTATAACAATATCTCATAATTCATGATGAGGCACTAATTGCAATGCGGAAGACTTGGAGCAACTTCTTTTCATCATTCCTGTTATATATATATATATATATATATATATATATATGATATGCCGATAGGTAAAACTGGTCAATTAGCAAGAACTCATCTGAAATTAAGTCCTTTCTAAAATTTTCTCTTATACGTTTAAAGATATATTTTTTTTCATTTATGTTAATGTAAGAATTTATAATTTTGTACCAAGAGAAACTTTGAAAACCTACCTAACCTTATTACAACAAGCACAATTTAATTTAGCCTAACCCAACTAAATATATTTTAGATACGTTAACATTAATTTAATAATAAACAAACACAATTAAATATATTTTTTCGTTATGTTCAGAATAATTTTGGCGAAATTATTGCATATACAAATTTTCACTTGTCTTATATGGCACGATGAGCGTTGCTATTTAAGCCAAAATGCAAGTTTTACCTAATCGGCACGACATATATATATATATATATATATATAAAAAAAAATATATATATGTCGTGCCGATTAGGTAAAACTTGCGACTTTGGCTTAAATAGCAACGCTCTTCTTGCCATATAAGGCAAGCGTAAATTTGTGTATGCAATAATTTCGCAAAATCATTCTGAACCTAACGAAAAAATATATTTCATTGTTTGTTTATTATTAAATTATTGTAAACGTATCTAAAATATATTTATTTGGTTAGGCTAAATTAAATTGCGCTTGTTATAATAAGGTTAGGTAAGTTTTCAAAGTTTCTTTTGATACAAAATTATAAATTTTACTTTAACATAAATGAAAAAAATATATCTTTAAATGTATAAGATAAAATTTTAGAAAGGACTTAATTTTAAATGAGTTCTTGCTAATTGACCAGTTTTACCTAATCGGCACGACTATTTATATTTTTTTTTATTATATATATATATATATATATATATATATATATATATATATATATATATATTATTTATATATATATATATATTTTGCTATTTACACAAATTTTCACTTGTCTTATATGACAAGGTGAGCGTTGCTATTTAAGCCAAAATCGCAAGTTTTACCTAATCGGCACGACATATATATATATATATATATATATATATATATATATATTATTGTGACTACGAACGAGTGGTATTGAATCAATAACAACACTGCGACTAGCCGAGGATTCGAACCCATGTAGTTTTGGCCCTGCCTCGTGGTGAGGGAAAATCACATGACGCCTTAACCCACTGAACCACACAATCCTACAAGAACCAAGCACCCAGCCACGCTAGGTGTGTTACTCTTGGTCCGAGGACATACGGTGGTGTGGGTGCCTTTAAGCTAATATAAATATATATTAAATTCATTTATTTAGGAAGATCTCTTGTAATTCATCCGTGATCTCCTCACTTACCGAGGGTGTTTTTAGTTAATGTGTGTTCCTACATCCTGCTATATCGTTTCTCCTCCATTACCCATCGCTTTCGACTAGTCATCCCTTCTACCTCCTTCCCCAACTCTCTCTTCCCCCATTACCTTCTATCCCCCCCCCTCCTTCCTTTCCTCTTGGCATCAGGGACCCAGTTATTGCGACGCCAGACAATATACCATCAATCAATCACCCTACCCTCCCCTGCCTTCCCCTCCATCGCCATCCCTCCCCTCTGCACTCCCTCCGCGCTTCCTTCCCATCATTTCCCCTACTTCTCCCTTACTACCCTCCACTCAGCACTCCTTTTCCTCTCTTTTTCTATACGCTTTCTCCTCTTTCCTCTATTCTTCCTTACCTCTACTCCACTACCTTTCTTCTCTTCTTGTGTCCTGTCTTCCTCCCCTCCCACCGTCTCGTTTGTTCCCCTCACTTCATTCCGCCTTTTCCTTCACTAGGCTGGGTTTTCCCTTCTGTCCTCACCCCAGCCTCTTCCTTCAGCGGTTTCAGCGGCCTATTGGGTGCCGCGGCAGGTATCAAACATAATAAATCAATCTCTTTCACATCGTCTGTTTCTTCCCTTACCTTTTTCTCTCCTATCCCATCTCTTGCCTCTTTTCATGTTATTCTCACCTTACGTGTTTGACCTTATTCTTCTTTCCCTTTGTGTCTGTTGATTTCTCTTTATCTCATATCACACACACACGCACACACACACACACACACACACGCACACACACACACACAACATACACACACACACGCGCTCACACACACACATACACACACACACACGCGCTCACACACACACACAACATACACACACACACACGCGCTCACACACACACACACAACATACACACACACACACGCGCTCACACACACACACACATACACACACATCGGCCTGACGACACTAGAGGACAGGAGGGTTCGGGGAGACATGATAACGACATATAAAATACTGCGAGGAATAGATAAGGTGGACAGAGACAAGATGTTCCAGAGAGGGGACACAGAAACAAGGGGTCACAGTTGGAAGTTGAAGACTCCTATGAGTCAAAGGAATATTAGGAAGTATTTCTTCAGTCATAGAGTTGTCAGGAAGTGGAATAGTCTAGAAAGTGACGTAGTGGAGGCAGGAACCATACATAGTTTTAAGACGAGGTTTGATAAAGCTCATGGAGCAGGGAGAGAGAGGACCTAGTAGCAATCAGTGAAGAGGCGGGGGCCAGGTGCTATGACTCGACCCCTGCAACCACAACTAGGTGAGTACACACACACACACACACTGACATACATATATAATTCATATTATTTACAAACATTACCTTTGTGTTGAGAACAGGATTCAACTGTACCGTGATGCAGAGTGCGCAGGTTGCGATCCTATTCAGGACTGAGGGATAATGTTTGTACATAATTTCGCTCGTTAGCGAAGTGTTAAGCAGAGGGCGAGTCTTAACTCCTGGCCCCTGAACTTCAACTTGTCGCTTGCCAGATTTACTTCCTTCTAGCATCGTAGGTCCAGCGTTTAAAACCTGCCTCATGACTACTTTAAGACTGAAGAAGTACTTCCTGACTTCCCTCTGACCCGTGTGTGTGCATGTGTGTGTGTGTACTCACCTATTTGTACTCACCTATTTGTGGTTGCAGGGGTCGAGTCATAGCTCCTGGCCCCGCCTCTTCACTGATTGCTACTAGGTCCTCTCTCTCCCTGCTCCATGAGCTTTATCAAACCTAGTCTTAAAACTATGTATGGTTTCTGCCTCCACTATGTCGCTTTCTAAGCTATTCCACTTCCTGACAACTCTATGACTGAAGAAATACTTCCTAACATCCCTTTGACTCATAGGAGTCTTCAACTTCCAATTATGACCCCTTGTTTCTGTGTCCCCTCTCTGGAACATCTTGTCTCTGTCCACCTTGTCTATTCCTCGCAGTATTTTATATGTCGTTATCATGTCTCCCCTAACCCTCCTGTCCTCTAGTGTCGTCAGGCCGATTTCCCTTAACCTTTCTTCGTAGGACAATCCCCTTAGCTCTGGGACTAGTCTTGTTGCAAACCTTTGCACTTTCTCTAATTTCTTGACGTGTGTGTGTGTGTGTGCATGTGTGTGTGTGTGTGTGTGTGTGTGTTCATGTATGTACTCATCTTTATCTACTCGTTGCTACTAGGTCCACTCTCTTCCTGCTCCAATAGCTTCATCGTACCTCTTCTTAAAGCTATGTAATTATCTATACAGTAATATAGAATACATAAATATATCTGAATTATCACAAGACTGAATGGAAAAGTCATTGGAGGAACAAAAAAAATGAGAAAAAGTTAATTATTTAACCTTTTTTTTACAGCTTCTTCGTCTCTTTGATTAAACTGAAACTCACACGTAAATCGCAGACAATAAAAAAAACCACTTAGGAAGAAAGAAAAAGTAAGGGAAAGTGATGATGAAGATGCGGGAAAAGTGAATGTGACAGATTAAAAGAGGAGGGGAGAGAGAAGATAGGGGATGAGGAGAGTAGAGATGGGTAAGAGTGTCGGATGACAGGAGTGAAGGGTGAAGGTGTCAGAGGAAGGAAGAAGGAATGGGTGAATGGGAAGATGGAGAGAGGATAGGTGAAGGTGACGGATGGAGACTGGGAACGGACGATGGTGACAGATGTAGAGAGTGGGGATAGGTGAAGATGACAAATGAGTGTAACAAAGGAGAGGGCACAAATGATTGTGAATAGAAACTAAAAAGGGACTAAAAGGGGAGAGGGAGAGATAGATAGATAAATAGATAGATAGATAGATAGATAGAGAGAGAGAGAGAGAGAGAGAGAGAGAGAGAGAGAGAGAGAAGAGAGAAGAGAGAGAGAGAGAGAGAGAGAGGCAATAAGAGCAGACATAAAAAGCAACGAAACGACACACCACACACACACACATACACACACACACACACACTCACAAACAAACACACACACAAACAAACACACACACACAAACACACACACACACAAACACACACACACACACACACACACACACACAGAACTAAAGGACAAAATAAAACACCATCCCACTTATTATTCCCCGCAGGGAGAGTAAATATTTAACTAAATCATTGGACAACTTCGGTAATTGCTCCTGTGTAACTTGTATTTGTCAGTCGTTTCTCCAAACAAATAACATTTGCATTCTTTTTTTTTTGTCCACTATGAGAAAAAAGAATCATAACTTCGTAATTCATATATATTTTTTTTTTGTTGGGCTGTGAGAGGGATGGCAAGAATTGTGACGGGAAGAAATGACATAGGATAGAGCGGCGAAGAAGATTGTGGGTAGGTAGGAAAAGAGAAAGAGAGACAGACAGACAGAGACAAAGACAGACAGACAGACAGACAGACAGATAAGATAGCTTGTGAGTATACGGGAAGAGAGAGAGAAAAAAAAAAGAGATAAGAAAGGTTGTAGATAGACAGTAGGAGAGAGAGGTAAGAAAGATTGTGAGCAGAAGGGAAGAGAGATAAGAAAGGATGTGGATAGATAATAAGAGAGAATAAAGAAAGGTTGTAGTTAGACGGAAAGAGACAGAGAGAGAGAGAGAGAGAGAGAGAGAGAGAGAGAGAGAGAGAGAGAGAGAGATAAGAAAGGAGGTTGTGAGTAGACGGGAAGAAAGAGATAGATAAGAAAAGTTGTGGATAGACAGTAAGAGAGAGGTAAGAAAGGTTAATTGGCCTGGCAACTTTAAGTAAGTTTTAAAGGAGTAGTTTTTGTCACATAGTGATGTGTGTGTGTGTGTGTGTGTGTACTCACCTAATTTTACTCACCTAATTGTGGTTGCAGGGGTCGAGACTCAGCTCCTGGCCCCGCCTCTTCGCTGTCTGCTACTGGGTCTCTGCTCTCCCTGCTCCATGAGCTTTATCATACCTTGTCTTAAAACTATGTATGGTTCCTGCCTCCACTATATCTTTATCTAGACTATTCCACTTCCTGACTACTCTGTGGCTGAAGAAATGCTTCCTGACATCCCTTTGACTCATCTGAGTCTTCAGCTTCCAGTTGTGTCCCCTTGTTTCTATGTTCCCTCTCTGAAACATCCTGTCACTGTCTACCTTGTCAATTCCCCGCAGTATTTTGTATGTCGTTATCATGTCTCCTCTGACCCTTCTTTCCTCCAGTGTTGTTAGTCCTATTTCCCTCAATCTTTCTTCATAAGACAGACACCTGAGTTGTGGAACTAACCTTGTCGCAAACCTTTGCACTTTCTCTAGTTTCTTTACGTGCTTAACCAGGTGTGGGTTCCAGACTGGTGCTGCATATTCTAGTATGGGCCTGACGTACACGGTATACAGTGTCTTGAACGATTCCTTGTTAAGGTAACGGAACGCTAATCTTAGGTTTGCCAGTCGCCCATATGCTGCCGCAGTTATCTGGTTGATGTGTGCCTCCGGAGACGTGCTTGGCGTTATACTCACTCCAAGGTCTTTCTCCTTTGCCGAGGTTTGTAGCCTTTGTCCGCCTAGCTTGTACTCTGTCAGCGGTCTTCTTTGCCCTTCTCCGATCCTCATGACTTTGCATTTGGAGGGATTGAATTCGAGAAGCCAATTGCTAGACCAGATGTCGAGCTTGTCCAGGTCTGTTTGCAGCCCTGCCTGGTCCTCTTCCGATGTGATTCTCCTCATTATTTTCACATCATCCGCGAATAGAGACACTTCTGAGTCTATCCCGTCCGTCATGTCATTTACATATACCAGGAATAACACTGGTCCTAGGACTGACCCCTGCGGTACACCGCTCGTCACAGGCGCCCACTGTGATACCTCACCACGCACCATGTGTGTGTGTGTGTGTGTGTGTGTGTGTGTATGTGTGTGTACTCACCTAATTGTACTCACCTAATTGTGGTTGCAGGGGTCGAGACTCAGCTCCTGGCCCCGCCTCTTCGCTGTCCGCTACTGGGTCTCTGCTCTCCCTGCTCCATGAGCTCTATCATACCTCGTCTTAAAACTATGTATGGTTCCTTCCTGTGTGTGTATGTGTGTGTGTGCGTGTATGTGCGTGTGTATGTGTGTGTGTATGTGCGTGTGTGTGTGTGTATGTGTGTGTGTGCGCGTATGTGCGTGTGTGTGTATGTGCGTCTGTGTGTGTGTGTGTGTATGTGTGTGTGTGTGTTTGTGTGTGTGTGTGTGTGTGTGTGTGTGTGTGTGTGTGTGTGTGTGTGTGTGTGTGTGTGTGTGTGTGTGTGTGTGTGTGTGTGTGTGTGTGTGTGTGTGTGTGTGTGTGTGTGTGTGAAATTAATTATCCTATAGATGGTTTAGTTTTACTGTTTCTTTCATTTGATGTTTTTCACTTTTGGTTTATCTTACATTTGATATTTCGTTGAGTATTTAATGTTTTATTTGACTTTTACTCTTTAATATTTTGTTTTCTATCCATGTTCGGGTAAGTTTTAATACTTTTATATTTTTATTTCTATTATCTTTTATTTTATGTTTCGTTTTTCTCTTTTATTTTTCCATTTAATATTTTTCATTTCATGTTAAGTAAAGTTTTAATATTTTTTTTTTTTTTTTATTATCTGACTGTACATTTTATTGCCTTTCATTTGATATTTAATTTTTATTATATTTTATTTCAGGATAAATTTTAATGATTTTATTTAATGTTTAGTTCAGTTTCAATGCCATATATATTGCATTATTATTGTTCTTATAATGATTATTATTATTATTATTATTATTATTATCGTTTTTATAACTAGAATAATAATAACAATAATAATAATAATAATAATAATAATAATAATAATAATAATAATAATAATAATAATAATAATAATAATAATAATATTATTATTATTATTATTATTATTATTATTATTATTATTATTATTATTATGGAGCATTTACAGAAACACATACAAGGGATGTTTTGGACGGAGAGATTCAGATAGAAAACTATAACATGTATAGATGTGATAGAATTAATAGGTCACAGGGAGGAGTAGGACTCTATATAAAAGATACTCTCTGTTGCACAGAAGTTTTGAACGCTACGAATGATATAGTAGAAATCCTCGGCATTAAAGTGGAAAATAAGAATCTAGTAATTATCCTAGTATACAAACCACCATCAGCAACTGCGGAGGAATTCACAGAGCAGTTAAAGAAGATAGATAGCTATCTGGATAGGCTAGAAAATCCCACCCCAAACATTTTAATCCTTGGAGATTTTAATCTCCCTCATGTAAAATGGAAGATGAGGCACCATAATGTTATACCAGAAATAACTCCTGGAAGCACCCTGGCCCAACAGGCACATACCAGGGAACTAATGAGGCTTTGTGAAAAGTACTCACTAAACCAACAGATAATTGATCCCACTAGAAATGAAAATACCCTGGATTTGATATTCACAAACAACGAGGAATTAATCAGAGACATAACAGTTACAAAAACAATATACTCTGATCATAACATCATAGAAGTTCAAACTAGTATTAACTCAGGGTTAGGGAACTGCGACACTAATGTTAGAGACGGAATGTTCAGTAAGTTTAATTTTAATAACCATAGAATTGACTGGGAAAAAATAAACCAAGAGCTATCAGACATATCATGGGAATCAGACATGAGCACCCTAAATCCCCACCAGTGCCTAGAGAAGCTGAATACAGAAGCATACAAGGTATGTATGAAACACGTACCATTGAGGAAACCCCGAAGAAGATCAGATATAGAGAGAGAGCGTAGGAGATGGTACAGGAGAAGAAAACGGGTTACTGAATTGCTGAAAAACACAGTTATGTTGCAACAGAAGAGAGATAGCCTTAACCGAGAGATCACGGAATTAGAACAAAACTTAAGATGTCATACCTGACAGAAGAAGTACAAAGGGAACAAAGAGCCATACAGGATATTGCAAGAAACCCAAAATATTTCTACTCCTATGCAAAATCCAAGCTAAGAACTACCTGTAGAATTGGACCATTATTGAGAGGAGATTCGTATACGGACGATGAACAGGAAATGAGTGAAATTCTAAAAGAACAGTATGAGTCAGTGTTCAGCAACCCACTAAATGACAGCAAGGTAGAAAATGCAGAAATATTTTCACTCCAGCAGAAGGCTGCGCAGACCACCTAACCGACATTAGTACAAATCCCATAGATTTCGAAAAAAAAATGGCCAACATGCCCACTCACTCAGCACCTGGACCAGATTCATGGAATGCTTTATTTATAAAGCAGTGCAAAGTACCATTAGCAAGAGCCCTTAGTATTCTGTGGAGAAAGAGCTTAGATCTAGGTGAAATTCCAGAGGCCTTAAAGAGTGCAGACATAGCTCCTTTGCATAAGGGAGGTAGTAGAGCACTAGCTAAAAATTACAGACCAGTAGCCCTCACTTCTCACATCATAAAATCTTTGAAAGAGTGATGAGACGGCAGATTACAAAGTTCATGGACCAGCACAACCAACATAACCCGAACCAGCATGGCTTTAGAGCGGGTCGATCATGCCTGTCACAGCTGCTGAACCATTATGACAGAATTACGGAGGCATTGGAGGACGACCAAAACGCAGATGTGATTTACACAGATTTTGCAAAGGCGTTTGACAAATGCGATCATGGAGTGATAGCGCACAAAATGAGGGCCATAGGCATTACGGGAAGGTAGGCAGATGGATTTTGAGTTCCTAACACAAAGAACACAAAAAGTAGTAGTGAACAGGGCAAGATCCAGCATCAGCGAGGTCAAAAGCTCAGTGCCCCAAGGCACTGTCCTGGCACCTCTGCTGTTTCTCATCCTCATAGCAGACATAGATAAAACACCCAGCACACTTTTGTATCATCATTTGCAGATGACACTAAAATAAGCATGAAAGTCACTACGGTAGAGGACACTGAAAAATTACAGGAGGACATAAGCAAGGTCTTCCAATGGGCAGTGGAGAACAACATGACGTTCAATGGTGATAAGTTTCAGCTGCTTAGGTATGGAAAAAATGAAGAACTCAAAAGGAACACTATATACAAAACGCAAGAGGGTCACCACATAGAACGAAAGGAACACGTAAAGGACTTGGGAATAATTATGTCTGCTGATCTGTCGTTTAAAGACCATAACAAGACAAAGATCACAACAGCCAGGAAGATGACGGGGTGGGTATTGAGAACTTTCAAAACAAGGGAAATAATGCCGATGGTAACACTATTCAAATCGCTAGTGCTCCCTCACTTAGAATACTGCTCAGTGCTGACGGCCCCGTTCAGGGCAGGAGAAATAGCAGAGCTGGAACAAATCCAGAGATCGTTTACGGCTCACATTGAGCCATTGAAACATCTAAATTATTGGGAACGCCTTCAAGTCTTGAACATGTACTCATTGGAGCGGAGGAGAGAGAGATAATATATACATGGAAAGTACTTGAGGGCCTGGTCCCAAATCTGCACACTGCCATAACAACATACTGGAGTGAGATATATGGGAGAAAGTGTAAAATAAACCCAGTGAGGAGCAGGGGTGCGGTGGGGACAATACGGGAGCACTGTATTAACATCCGGGGTCCCAGACTATTCAACATCTTACCAGAAGATATCCGAAACACGGCTGGAACCAGTGTAGAAGCCTTCAAGAGGAAACTGGACAAATATCTTCACCAGGTGCCAGATCAACCAGGCTGTGATGGATATGTGGGGCAGCGGGCCTCCAGCAGCAACAGCCTGGTTGACCAGGCAAGCACCAGACGAGCCTGGCCCATGGCCGGGCTCAGAGAGTAGATACTCTCGAAACTCTTCAAAGGTATATCAAAGGTAAAGGTATATTATTCAAAGAAAAAAGAAATTAAATTGCGAAAGTAGAAAAAGGAAGGTAAGTAACATAATAAAAAATTTAGGTATTGAAATACTAGATATAGGATTAATAACAAAAGAAAAGGCACAATACCGTGACTGGAACAATACGCAAATAACCCGCACATAAAAGAGAGGAGCTTACCACGACGTTTAGGTCATACTTTTACCATTTACAAAGTCACACTAACAAAAAGAAGAGAAAGAGGGAGTATTTATAGAGACCAGCAGAGAGGGGCGGGAACAAGAAAGTGGTGGAGGAGTAATAGTGGTAGTAGTAGTAGTAGTGGAGACAGTCATATACTAGGAAAGAGGAGCACTACAAGGAAGCTAGCAGCCCCCATAGGGTAGGGGCAAGAACACAGAGGGGGTAAAAAAATAATAATGAAGTACAAATACAAGGCAAAAGAAAGAAAACCCAGAGGAGAAAGAAGAAAGAGGAAAGGGGAAGAGGGAGAAGGTGAAAAAGAATCAGGTGTTCTGAAGTTTGTACCATTTAACAATGTAATGGGAGAGGAAAGCATCTACAGAGACAAAGCCAGGGCTAAGATTCATACAAGGAAAGTTGTGTATAAGGGAGGATTTAGCCAGACGGAAGGAAGGAAGCATGTAGCATGTAGGTAGTGAATGTATTTAGATATTTAGGCGTGAACATATCAACAGGGTCTTTGAAAGACCAGGCAAATCACAGCATAGAAGAGTGACGGGGGGGGGCAAAGGCAATGTTCTGAGATGTCTGGGGAGAGAAAGAAGTTAATCCATGGAGGCAAAAAGAAAAAAATATACCCTAATATAATGATGCCTGCATTTTTAAATAGGTGAGATGAGTGGGTTTTAAACGTTGCAGAGAGGAGGAGGCTGGAGGCAGTGGAGACGTCATGCTCGAGGGCAATGTGTACTGTGAATATCATTCAAAGAATTCGGATAGTAGAAATTAAAGGATGGTAGGAGGGTAGGAAAGTTGTTATTAAAATGGCATAGGAGTTTTTTGAGGTAGTTTGAGCACTTAGAGACGACAGATCAGCAAAGAATTACCCACTGTATAAATCCATGTTGGAAAAAATGTTTGCTTTCTTTATATCAATAGTGTTGCTCTGCACTTTGTGTTTAGTGTCTTATGTACTCACCTAATTGTGGTTGCAGGGGTCGAGTCATAGCTCCTGGCTATGTGTGTTAGTGAGTGTATCTCTGGGTGCATAAATATGCATTTGTGTATAGTATTGTGTGTGTGAGTGTGTGTGTGTGTGCGTGTTTGCGCGCATGTGAGTGTGTGTGTGTGTGTGCGTGTGTATGTTTAAGCAAACAGGCACATGAATTCACGCGTGTGCGTGTACGAAAGACTGTATGTGCACCATCAAAACGCACATATGTCAACAGTGATGTTTTTCGACGACGCTTATATGTGTACGGCAAAAAAAGAGGGAAGGGGGAAAAAAAAAACCCACGAGCCTAACATCGTCCGAATTTCACGAAAATAAAATTTTATAGAAAATGTGACCAATCACAGATTAGTCGAACCCACTAACAGATTTTTGGCAGGAAAATTTTCAGACCATTAAAATGAACACGTAACATGTGAGGATTTTGTGTTCAATTTTGTATTCCTACAAAAAATTTACCGGTGAAAGTGGAGAGAGAGAGAGAGAGAGAGAGAGAGAGAGAGAGAGAGAGAGAGAGAGAGAGAGAGAGAGAGAATGAAGAAGAGAAGATGAGAAAGAGAGAGATGAAGAGAGTGAATCGTGGAACATTTTCGTACAGCATAACGACATCGATGAAATAAAGCCAGCTGACCAAATGAAATCGGTGGCCCACAGCTTCAACTTCATTCTGTTTTCCTATTTGTATGTCTCATGACGGTAATAAAAAAAAAAACTTTGAAATGAGCTGAGGTAGGTAATAGCTTTTAGCTTGTAAATAAAGGAAAAACTCTTAACCTAACCCGTAAAAAAGTGAAAGAGAGAGAGAGAGAGAGAGAGAGTAGAGAGAGAGGAGAGAGAGATAGAGAGTGAGAGAGGAGAGATGGCATAACATTAAATAAGAGATTAGACAAAGAATGTAATAGAAGGCAGGAAATGAGAGGAGATGACCACAGACATTTATACAAGGCTGACAGGTGAAGGCACAGAGCCTACAGGTGGGACAGGCAGAGCAGGGAGGGCAGGCAGGCAGGCAGGGTAGGCAAAGGAAGGTAGGACAGGCAGGGGAAGCAGACAAAATACGCAGGACTTTCCTGACGCTCTGTGACATGGAAAAAAAATGATCTGTTTTTGTATTGTCTTTTCTATTTACTTTTTTTTTTCACTATTCAGCGAGCAAGATTGTACAATAATCGTCGCGTCATGCACAGTGCGGTGTACAGCAGCGTCATGCACAGTGCGGTGTACAGCAGCGTCATGCACAGCGCGGTGTACATCAGCGTCATGCACAGCGCGGTGTACAGCAGCGTCATGCACAGTGCGGTGTACAGCAGCGTCATGCACAGTGCGGTGTACAGCAGCGTCATGCACAGTGCGGTGTACAGCAGCGTCATGCACAGTGCGGTGTACAGCAGCGTCATGCACAGTGCGGTGTACAGCAGCGTCATGCACAGTGCGGTGTACAGCAGCGTCAAGTACAGCGCGGTGCACAGCAGCGTCAGGTACAGTTGGTGTACAGAAACGTTAAGTACAGTTGGTGTACAATAATATTAGGCACAGCTGGAGGTACGTACAGTACTTTGTACAGCATGGTACATTTAGCGTACAACAGCATTGGGTACAGTGCTGTATACAGCAGATTTATGTACAGTGCTGTGTACAGCAGCATCATGGACAGAGCTGTGTACAGCAGCATCATGTAAAGTGCTGTGTACAGCAGCATCATGTAAAGTGCTGTGTACAGCAGCATCATGTACAGTGCTGTGTACACAAAACTACACTCACAAACACCACAACTTACACATTTACAAGTACCGCACTTTACAAACACAACCATTTAAAGCACCACAATTTACACACACACACATTCACCCACACAAAGTCGCCATTTAGGAACGAAATACAGATTTACAACCACCGAACCACTGTTAAAAAAAAAACAGAAAAAAACATGACCATCCTCACTAGTTTTCCAAAAAAACTCATCTCAGTTTTGTGTGTTTTGGGAACCCTTGATGCTAGTAAGGGGCTCTTGATCCAAGGAATGGGACTTGCTCTCTCCTTCCTTGGATCGAATATGTTTGCTACCCATTCCACCAGGTACCGGTTGACCCTTATGGGTTTAGCGCTTCCCTTAAAAAATAATAAAAATAATAATAATAATAATAATAATAATAATAATAATGAGAGAAGAGCTTCATAAATTCAAAGCTCGTGGCTTGGTTGGTCGCACGGTCGGCTCACATACCGAGCGTCCGTGGTTCGATTCCCGGCTGGGTGGAAACGTTGGTCATGCTTCCTTGCACCTGCTGCCCCTATTCACCTAGAGCAAGTAGGTACCTGGGTGTAAGTCGACTGTTGTGGGTCGCATCCTGGGGGTGCCAGTATACCTCAAACAGAGCTTGGCTTTGAAATAAGCTGAGGTAGGATAAACAGCTCTTAGCATGTATAATTAATCTGTGTACAAAAAAAAACTCTACTTAGAGCGACAACATCTGCCACTGAAGGTCTGGTCTGGTGTGTGAATCTCCAAAATGGGGTACCTCAGAAACATATATTTTAAAATGGGAGGCTCATTTTCCGTAGACTTTTAATCTCATTTTCTCTTGTAGACACGTTTCTTGGTGTCAGTAATGTATCTTACCTTGTTGCAGTTGCAATATGTTTGGCACTAATTTCAGCATGCTCTTGAAGTGGCCCCTCAGTCCAGCTTGCAAATACCAATCACTCCACCAGCAGTATCAATTTGGGCACAATTTCGCAATATTTCAGTCACTAAACTCAATTCGCTTTGAAGATTTTGAAGGGCCCCGGAGGGCGCACGCAAGTCCCACTAACACCGGCATGAATTTGTGTGAACTTGAGTTCCGTTTTCCAATGATTGCTAATTCAAAACTTTTGTTTTCTTTGTAGAATCTGAGTGATTTTGCGCTGTGAATATTTAACGCCATCTACCGTTACACTACTACACCTTTAATCCAAACACACATACACACTCAGTTCCAAACAAGAGATTAGTGCATAAGCTGGAAGACCAGGCAGGTATAACAGGGAAGGCACTACAATGGATCAGGGAATACTTGTGGGGAAGACATCAGCGAGTCATGGTACGTGATGAGGTGTCAGAGTGGGCGCCGGTGACGAGCGAGGTTCCACAGGGGTCAGTCCTAGGACCGGTGCTGTTTCTGGTGTATGTGAATGACACGATGGAAGGAATAGACTCAAAAGTGTCCCTGTTTATAGAGGAAGTGAAGTTGATGAGAAGAATTCAATCGGAGGAGGACCAGGGGAAACTACATAGGGATCTGGACAGGCTGCAGGCCTTGTCGGAAACTGGTTCCTGAAGTTCAACCCCACAAAGGCAAAGTCATGAAGATTGGGAAAGGGCAAAGAAAACCGTAGACGGAGTACAGTCTAGGGGACAGAGACTACAAACCTCACTTAAGGAAAAGGATCTTGGGGTGAGTATAACACCCTGCACATCTCCTGAGGCGCACATCAACCAAATAACTGCTGCAGCATTTGGGCGCCGGAGCTAAGGGGCATATCCTATGAGGAGAGGTTAAGGGAAATCAACCTGACGACACTGGAGGACAGGAGAGATAGGGGGGATATGATAACGACATATAAAATACTGAGAGGAATTGACAAAGTGGACAGAGACAGGATGTTCCAGAGATGGGACACAGTAACAAGGGGCCAAAGTTGGAAGTAGAAGACTCGGATGAATCACAGGGATGTTAGGAAGTATTTCTTCAGTCTCAGAGTTGTCAGGAAGTGGAATAGTCTGGGAAGTGATGTAGTGGAGGCAGGATCCATACATAGCTTTAAGAAGAGGTATGATAAAGCTCATGGAGCAGGAAGAGTGACCTAGTAGCGACCAGTGAAGAGGCTGGGCCAGGAAAAGTATTTACAGAGGAGACAGGAAGGACTCCAGGAATTCAGAATAAGGAGGTACACCAACAAGTGCTGGATGAAATACACACAACCGAGGAGGAGGTGAAGAAGCTGCTATGTGAACTCGATACCTCAAAAGCGGTGGGACCTGACAATATCTCTCCGTGGGTCCTTAGAGAGGGAGCAGAGATGTTGAGTGCGCCACTAACAAAAATCTTCAACACATCCATTGAAATTGGGCAACTACATGAGGTGTGGAAGATGGCAAATGAAGTCCCAATTTTTAAGAAAGGAGACAGACACTAGGCATTAAACTACAGACCTGTGTCACTGACGTGTATAGTATGCAAAGTCATGGAGAAGATCATCAGGAGGAGAGTAGTGGAGCACCTAGAAAGACAAGCTTATAAACGACAACCAGCACGGTTTCAGGGAAGGAAAATCCTGTGTCACAAACCTACTGGAGTTTTATGACAAGGTAACAGAAGTAAGACACGAGAAAGAGGGGTGGATAGACTGCATTTTCTTGGACTGCAAGGAGGCGTTCGACACAGTTCCTCACAAGAGATTAATGCAAAAGCTAGATAATCAGGCGCATGTAACAGGAAAGGTATTGCAATAGATCAGAGAATATCTGACAGGGAGGCAACAACGAGTCATGGTACGTGACGAGGTGTCAGAGTGGGCACCTGTGACGAGTGGGGTTCCACGAGGGTCAGTCCTAGGACCTGTGCTGTTTTTGGTATATGTGAATGACAGATGATGTGAAGTTAATGAGAAGAATTAAATCAGTCGAGGATCAGGCAGGACTACAAAGAGACCTGGACAGGCTACAAACCTGGTTCAGTAAATGGCTCCTTGAATTTAACCCTGCCAAATGCAAAGTCATGAAGATCGGGGAAGGGCAAAGAAGACCGCAGACAGAGTATAGACTAGGTGGCCAAAGCCTGCAAACCTCACTCAAGGAAAAAGATCTTGGGGTGAGTATAATACCAAGCACATCTCCTGAGGCACACATCAATCAGATAACTGCTACAGCATACGGGCGTCTGGCAAACCTAAGAATAGCGTTCCAATACCTCACTAAGGAATCGTTCAAGACTCTGTACACCATATACGTCAGACCCATACTGGAGTATGTAGCACCAGTTTGGAACCCACACCTGGTCAAGCACGTCAAAAATTTGAGAAAGTGCGAAGGTTTGCAACAAGACTAGTCCCAGAGCTAAGGGGATTGTCCTACGAAGAAAGGTTAAGGGAAATCGGCCTGACGACACTAGAGGACAGGAGGGTTAGGGGAGACATGATAACGACATATAAAATACTGCGAGGAATAGATAAGGTGGACAGAGACAGGATGTTCCAGAGAGGGGACACAGAAACAAGGGGTCACAATTGGAAGTTGAAAACCCCTATGAGTCAAAGAGATGTTAGGAAGTATTTCTTCAGTCATAGAGTTGTCAGGAAGTGGAATAGCCTAGAAAGTGACGTAGTGGAGGCAGGTACCATACATAGTTTTAAGACGAGGTTTGATAAAGCTCATGGAGCAGGGAGAGAGAGGACCTAGTAGCAATCAGTGAAGAGGCGGGGCCAGGAGCTGTGAATCGACCCCTGCAACCACAAATAGGTGAGTACACACACACACACACACACACACACACACACACACACACACACACACACATATATATATATATATATATATATATATATATATATATATATATATATATATATATATATATATATAATAGTAATAGGCTATTCAAAAATTTATATTCAATGCAATTAAGTTTTTTTGCAGTTTTGAAATGAGCTGAAATGGCGATTAGAAAATGTACAAATTTAAGCTGGTTTCAAAGCTTCAAAAAATTTCAGTGCACTGAATATACTTTACAATTCATTTTTAATATGTACTAATTCGGCAACCGGATCAGTATTCAATGAGTCTAGTGTCTGTTTAATTTAATGTGAATTTAACTTGAAAAAAATATTTGCACCATTGCAGAGAATTATCTCCGAAGAGACAGAGCAGCTTAAACCATTGCTAGAATTAAAAGTTTATACAGCTAATGCATCACTGTCGAAGCTTAATGCGTAATACAGTACTCGAGTTAAAAAAAAGTTTTGGAACTTAATACATTTCTCGAATCAAAAAACTTAATCAACCTAATGCAGTATTCGCACCAAAACCTCATTCATCTTAATGTAGAACTGTAGCGGAGAACTTATGCGACTTAATACGCCACTTGGGTTACAGGACTTTCTGCAGGTGCTCTAGAATTCTGGAGTTCCTTTGTATTTCAGAACAAAAGTGTGGCACTGCTTTTCTAAGTCCAGGAATTAGCGTCTCCCCTGACGTCACCTGCTCTCCATCTAGATTACACCTGCTCCACACCTGATCTACACCTGTTCTACACATGATCTACACGTGATCTACACTTGTTCTACACCTGTTCTACACATGATCTACACGTGATCTACACTTGTTCTACACCTGTTCTACACATGATCTACACGTTATCTACATTTGTTCTACACCTGTTCTACACCTGATTTACACCTGCTGCACAACCAGACTGCAAGCAGAATGAACTTCGATTACACGTGACCTACAACTTAGCTTTATCCACACTACACTTGGGAGTACACTTAACCTATACCTGCTCTACACTTTTGGTTTCATCACTTTTTTATTCGTTATAAAAGACTGAAAGCAGAAATGAGCAGGAGAAAGGAAGAAAAAAGTTTTGGTTGAAAAAAATCGAGAAGGCGCTAAATGGCGCTCCGGAAATATGAAGAGGACTAATATATTTTTTTTGGCGAAAGTGTAAAAAAGAAAATCATTTGACAAATGAGACACTTCAAAATGAATAAAAAAAGATGAGATGAGAAAACATTTTCCACCACATAGGATGAAAATTGTAAACAAAAATCAGCTGGTGGCTCGAAAAATGCTAAACAAAAATCAGCTGATGGAAAAAAAATGTAAATAAAAATCTGCTGACGGGATGTAATAAATAAATAAAAATCAAATGATGGGATAAAAAATATAAATAAGGAGCAAAGCATAAGACCTAGTAGCACAAGCTAGTCAGGTCCAACTCACACCCACCCACACCCACACCCACTCAGCTAAGAGAAAGAAAAAATATAAAACAAATATTAACAAATGGGATGGAAACAATAAATCTGTCAGCTGGTGAAATAAAAGTAAACAAAATCAGCACATGGCATGAAAGAAAGTAAACAGAAATCAGCTGATGGGATGAAAGAAAGTAAATAAAAATCAGCTGTTGCAATAAAAGTAAACAAAATCAGCTGATGGGATGAAAGTAAACAAAAATCAGCTGATGGGATGAAAGAAAGTAAATAAAAATCAGCTGTTGCAATAAAAGTAAACAAAATCAGCTGATGGGATGAAAGTAAACAAAAATCAGCTGGTGGGATGAAAGAAAGTAAACAAATATCAGCTGATAGGATCAGCACACGCCCGGTCACCGGTCCCCTCCACGTCCAATAATGGCAGCTGTCACCCGCCCCAAGGGAAACTGCCCTGCCTCCCCTCTCCGTGTCACCTGTGTCAAATGTGGTGTCAGCTGCGTGTCAAATGTGCGTGTCACCTGTGTCAAATGTGCGTGTCATTGGTGTTTGGGATGGGGTTTGGGGAGAGAGAAGGAGGTTGAGTATCGAACGATAGAGTGAAAGATGGGATGAACTCACCTTTCAGTGAGTGCAGGGTTCGAATCCTAGCTCCCGACCTTACCTCCTATCCGAAGGACCTACAACCGGTTTTTTACAAGTTTCCTGCCTTGCTCGCCCTTTCGTAGTACCTATCCTTGAAACTGCGTCTAGTATTCGCCGCCATTATTTCTGTGTCTGTGCGGTTCCACTTCCTGACCACCTTAATGTTGCACAAGTAATTTGTTTTTACATCCTAATATATGTAGGTGTGTCTGGGAGGCATGGTTTATCTGGTTGGAGACAAAAACCCAGTGGTTTTATCGAGATACACACACAACCCGCATAAATAAAAAAAAAATAAAAAAAAGAGAGGAGCTTACGACGACGTTTGGGTCCGACTTGAACCATTGTGCCTTTTTTTTTGTTATTTATCGAGATCCTTGTAGTTACTCGCTAGATGCTGGTTATGGTATTTTCTTGTGAAGATGTTTCGCCCATCAGGGACTATCAATTAATAAGGTATCTGGTGGACGAAACGATTTCACAATTAAATGCCAAAGTCCACACACTGTCTTATATAAATACTGAGGGTAAACTTTCTTATTGTATTATCTGTACTTACGACGCTGTGTCGCTACCACTACTCCCTTCTTATTACCACCTCTGCCACTGTTGCCCTACTTACTACTACTACTACCACCACTACTACTACTACTACCACCACTACTATTACTACTGCTGCTGCTGCTGCTGCTGCTGCTGCTGCTGCTGCTGCTGCTGCTACTACTACTACTACTTTCACAATTATCTCTACCACTTCCATCAACTCTACGCCATCTTGTTTTCCGGTCACACTCCTTTATATACAGTCTCCCTTCCCTTTGCGCTTCTGTGTGACTAGTTAATGGTTCAACTAGGACCGAAATATCGTTATTCGTGTATTGTTCCAGTCACGATATTGCTCTTTTCTTTATTCTTTAACGACGCTGGACCTTTCTGAAGGATACTCTCATTTAAAATGCTATACTAAAGTGCGTAATTATTGTTTTTTTATGGTGTAATCATATCCTTCCTTGG
>WNWK01000267.1:510000-515000 GCA_009830355.1 Cherax destructor | reverse complement strand
TTATCTACTGCTCCAAAGATGTGGGTCCCCACATTTGCCACGGACGATAATCTTGTCATAAACAACATCAAGGGCTTTTATATATATATATATATATATATATATATATATATATATATATATATATATATATATATATATATATATATATATATATATATATATATATATGAACACACGTTTTGAAAAAATGTACCCTTCAGTGGAGCGTGAGCACCATAAACCCAACCTGGCAACTCACTATTACTGCAGCAATGGCCACACGTCGCCAGAGTCAAAACGACTTCCCAGCTGACGTCCATTGGTTATTTTTTTTTCCACTCTCTCTGAAGTTCCATTATTCGTGCTTTCCTCTTGTTCTCCCTGCTTCTCTTGGAGTTAAATCATTCCTGCTTTACTACTGCTCTCTCTCTCTCTCTCTCTCTCTCTCTCTCTCTCTCTCTCTCTCTCTCTTGGTATTCCATCATTTCTACTTTCCTCCTGTTCTCCCAGCTTCTCTTCAGGCTCCATTGTTCCAGCTATTCCTGCTTTCTTCCTCTCTTCCCTCTTCGTCTTGGAGTGACGTTATTCCTACTTTCCTCTTATTCTCCCTCTGTCTCTTGGTCATCGCGGGACGTAAATTTTGGCTTAACATTTCCAAATTATTTCTTCTCATGTCAACTAAATTCTTTCATAATTACACGTCAAAGTATCTTATAAAAACCACCATCGACAAAAGAGGAGAGAAGAAAGAGGAAGTACAAGAGGGGAACAATTGATGGTGGTAGAAAAAAAAAGGACAAAATTGGTAATATTAATTGCCACAGTTAAAAAAGATTAAGAGGAGAACCAGTGAAGAGGCGAGGCCAGGAGCTATGAATCGACCCCTGCAACCACAATTAGGTAAGTACACAAACACACACACACACTACCTTCTCGATGGAAAGGAAGTTTACACAGAAAACAACACGGATCCAGGAAGCGAAAACCTAGCCTAACAAAGCTAATAAAAGTCTTGGCCAGATTGAGGGAGATTAAGAAGCAAATAAAAGGCTGGCCAGACTACGCAGTCCAGGACTCTACACAAATTACAAAAGCAAACTTCAGTAACTGTGAGGGGCAGTAAAATGAAGGAGACCTCAGCAGCAGAGATGAGACATCTGGATTATAATTATTATATTCGTGGAAGTGCTAAACCCGGTAGGGGCCATATGGCGTCTAGGTAATGGGAGGTAATCAGGGCTGATCCAGTAATATGTACATGACGGGATATACATTGAAAGTGTATATACCGTCATGTCTGAGAAGGATTCTTAATAGTTCTTCGGATCAAGAGCCTTTTATACCATGAATGATCAGCCAGTTATACATCATGAATGATAACCAAGTTATACATCATGAATGATAACCAAGTTATACATCATGAATGGTAAACAAGTTATACATCATGAATGATAAACAAGTTATACATCATGAATGATAAACAAGTTATACATCATGAATGATAAACAAGTTATACATCATGAATGATAAACAAGTTATACATCATGAATGATAAACAAGTTATACATCATGAATGATAAACAAGTTATACATCATGAATGATAAACAAGTTATACATCATGAATGATAAACATAGTTATACATCACTGAATGATAAACAAGTTATACATCATGAATGATAAACAAGTTATACATCATGAATGATAAACAAGTTATACATCATGAATGATAAACAAGTTATACATCACGAATGATAAACAAGTTATACATCATGAATGATAAACAAGTTATACATCACGAATAATACACAAGTTATACATCATGAATGATACAAAAAAAATATACATTATTACCTTCCGAGTCTGAGAAGGATTCTTAATACCATCAGAGGGAAAGAGCTAAGCCCGTAGGGGGTTGCACGGCGAAGCCTGGGGACTGAGAAAGAATCAGATTTGACCCAAAGAAGGAGGGAGCAGCTCCAGTTTTCTGGATCAAGAACCCTTCACCGACATTAAAACACTGCTCCAGGTAGAGTGTCACCGCCGCTGAATATTGATTATTTTCACAAATTTTCTTTATCTTTTTCACTTTGTTTTCTTTTTCTTTCATGTTTTCAGTTGTATTCTTCATCTCCTTCTTCTTCTTTTTCTTCCTATTATTATTATTATTATTATTATTATTATTATTATTATTATTATTATTAATACTGACTTTGTTGTTGCTTGAATAAAAATAATAATAGCAATAATAATAATTATTATCATTGTATTTATTATTATTATTTTTATTATTATTGTTGACGTTGTTGTTGTTGTAATTATTATAATTATTATTAGTTTTATTATATCGTCAGTCTGTCTGTCTGTCTGTCTGACTCTCTCTCTCTCTCTCTCTATTATCTTACCTCAGCTCTACTCAAATCTTTATCACAGTATTAATACACAAGTGTGTATACTTTCTACAACATACATTTAGACTAGAGTATTGTCCTTAATCTCTCCACGCTCTGTCTGTCTCCCCATTCCTCTCTCATCTCTACTCCCTCCGTTATTCCTCCCCTTGTTTCCCTCTTTTTCTTTCTCTCCATTACCCTCTCCCTCTCACTTTTTCCCCTACAAGAGGGGAAAGAAGGAGAGAGCGATGGGAGGAAGGGGGAGGATTAAGTGGCAGATAGAGGGAGGGGAGAGAAGGAATGCAGAGGGAAAAAGGAGAGGGATAGAGTAAGAAAATGGAGAGTAGGGATGGAACGAGGGAAATAACAAGTTAGTGAGGGGGAGAGGAGAGGGGGAGGGGAGATGAGGAGGGGTGAGGGGGAAGGGGAAAAACGGTATAAGAGAGGAGAGTGAGGGGAGAGTAAGGGAAGGGGAGACAATGGGAAGGGGAGGGAGGAAAGGAGGGAGGGAATGAAAGGGAGGAGATAGAGAGGGGAGGAAAGAAATACATGCCAAGAAAATCACCGCATTTTTCCCCTCTCTTTCTCTCTCTCTCTTATTATCATCTGTTTCTTCTCTTTCAACCTCTTTTTTTCCTTCTTCTTATCTTCGATGTTATGTAGCATTAGAAGTCACCTGGATAATCTGGAGTCTGGAGTCACTACCTCACTGGAGGATCACCAGACACTGGAGTCACTACCTGACTGGAGGATCACCAGACACTGGTGTCACTACCTCACTGGAGGATCACCAGACACTGGTGCCACCAGCCTCACCAGCGGCAGCTACGTTAGTAACAGGACAGAATATTGATAACGTCCGCGCTAGACGAAACTTCTTAGCAACAAAATGCTATAAATTACGAACTGTGTCTTCTCATCCTTCTTGTCGGAATATTAAACCATTAATATAAGGATGAGGGTTAAGAGTGGTCCCTTTTTTTACCTGTCTGTAACAGCTGGATTGGAAAAAATAGATGGAAATTTCCCCACTGATGAGGCCTAATGGACGAAGGGAGAGTTGGGGAAAGGGAAGAGGGAATTGGATTCCAAACGAGGAATGGGGGATAAGAGGTCCAATTCCTCAGATGAAGAGCCCCTTCGCTACAGCAACGAATTTACCCTAGAAGGGAAAAAAATGGAATTAAATATCTGCGCCATAAACCAGTGTCTTCAATTTGACTTAATAATTCTGGCAAAAATATCAGTGTTCCTGAGGAGAGGCGAAAATATTGTAAGGAACAACACAAGAAAACCTCAATTTGTGCTTCCTACCACTCAGATAAACTGAATAAGACTCGACCTCAATAGTACGGGTCACTTCAGTAACCACTTGGTCACCAGTACCTGCGTGACCTACCTACAGGTTAAGGTCATTTCACTGATTAAATTTCATATCCTTACCTAAAGTCTTTCTCCTGTTTCCTCTTCGTTCCAAGTTTCCAGCTTAAAGCATTTTTTCTATAGTAAGATTCTTGAAGAAAAAGCCTGTTCCTGTCTGTCTGTCTGTCTGTCTGTTTCTGCCTCTCTCTCTCTCTCTCTCTCTCTCTCTCTCTCTCTCTCTCTCTCTCTCTCTCTCTCTCTCTCTCGATAGACAGATAGACAAATAGGAAGACAGATAGATAGACAGATAAATAGATATATAAGTAGATAGACAGATAGATAGATAGGTAGGTAGATTTATAACAGATAGATAGGTAGATTTATATCAGATAGATAGGTAGATTTATAACAGATAGGTAGATTTATAACAGATAGACAATTGCTACCAGGAAATCTTTACTGCTCACTATACCTGGTAACACGCACTGCTCACCTCCTGTCCATAGCAACAGTGATCTAATAAAAGATGTAGGAATTGAGTGGCTCATCAGTTCTACTGGGCTGTTGTGGAGGGTCTGAGCCACCACCGATTTTCCTAGAAGCTTTGATTTTTGTCTTTCCAAGAGTGTAACTGTCTACCAAACAGGAGACACACATTGCACTTGTATTTTTTCCCCACGGTAAGACGTTCCAGTAACCGGATGCTCCAATATCCGGACCCTCCAGTATCCGAACGCTCAAATATAATCCAATTACGTCTGGTCGACGAATTCGAGTCACATCCGGTTTCATATCTAAAAAAGGAAACTTGAAAATATCTCTGAGAAAAGTTTTTCTCCAACTGAAAGTCGCAAACCAATTAATGGAGTCGGCAACAAAATGCTACCGTCTTGAAATACACTTTGAAAATATGTAGCTTTCCAGCAACACGCTCCATAAATGTAAATGTAAATATTATATATATATATATATATATATATATATATATATATATATATATATATATATATATATATATATATATATATATATATATATTATTTATTATTTATTATTATTTTATTATATATGAGTGTGTAGTATGTGTGTGTGTGTGTGTGTGTGTGTACGACACACCACGCAGCGCATGTGGTGTTTGCTCTGGTGTTTACCTGTGTTTATCTCTGTTTGACTGCCGCCCAACTCGCCCACAAGCAAACTTTGGCTCCATCAAAAGTTCCGGATGACACCAAGGGCAAACTCCAGTGCCGCGAAAATGCAAAAC
>WNWK01000267.1:500000-505000 GCA_009830355.1 Cherax destructor | reverse complement strand
ATGTGTTTGTTTATTATTAAATTATTGTTAACGTATCTAAAATATATTTAGTTTGGTTAGGCTAAATTAAATTGCGCTTGTTGTAATAAGGTTAGGTAAGTTTTCTAAGTTTCTTTTGGTACAAAATTATAAAATTTTGCATTAACATAAATGAAAAAAAAAAATATCTTTAAACGTATAAGAGAAAATTTTAGAAAGGACTTAATTTTAAATGAGTTCTTGCTAATTGACCAGTTTTACCTAATCGGCACGACACACACACACACACACACACACACACACACATATATATATATATATATATATATATATATATATATATATATATATATATATATATATATATATGCTTGCACATGTCAGTAGATGCAAGAACCTTTCTGAAGTTAAAACACCAAAGTTGAAATTCTCAAAATTCTCAAGCTGCAGAGATGAGACGTTCTCAAGTTGTTAACAGAAACGTGGGGAAACAAATCATAAAACCACTTGAAGGTATTGGAATAAATGGTTTAGAAAAACCGACAAGTTGATAACTGAGACACATGTGCAACACTTGGGTATCTTTACTCTGGAATAAAGATACCTAAAATGCTGTATACAAGTGTCTAATTTATCCACTTGAAGGTACCACTATGTCGTTACAATTGTTGCTCTTGTTGTTACAGTTGTTGCTCTTGTTGTTACAGTCGTTGCTCTTGTTGTTACAGTCGTTGCTCTTGTCGTTACAGTTGTTGCTCTTGTCGTTACAGTTGTTGCTCTTGTCGTTACAGTTGTTGCTCTTGTTGTTACAGTCGTTTCTCTTGTCGTTACAGTCGTTGCTCTTGTTGTTACAGTCGTTGTTCTTGACAGACACTGGGTGTGTTTTGTAACTGATGACACATATAGCTTGTGTTTCGAACAAGGGTTTAATGTTTTGTCTTGATATGACTTTCACTTATTGCTTACGACAGGTGTTGGGTAGCTATGTAGTTAAGTGTTTTTGGCAGGTGTTGCATTTAAGTGCTAACATGAGTGTTTATGACAAGTGTTGTGTCATTTTTATTGGCTGCTATGGTTTACAGTTTGTGTTTATGTGAGGCGTTGAGTGCCTTGTCAGCTGGGGTGATGTACAGTTTGTTTTCTGGCAGGTGGTGAGTGCGTTTTGTAGCTACTGATTACTGCCTCGTGCTGGGCTCGTGCTACTGCCCCGTGCTAGGCACGTGCTACTGCCCCGTGCTAAACAGGGGCTACTACCCCGTGCTAGGCAGGTGCAACTGCCCCGTGCTGAACAGGTGTTACTACCCCAGACTAGGAAGGTGCTACTGCCCCGTGCTAGGCAGGTTCTACTACCCTAGGCAAAGCAAGTTCTTCTGACCCATGCTAGACAGGTTCTACTGACCCATACTAGACAGGTTCTACTGACCCATACTAGACAGGTTCTGCTGACCCATACTAGACAGGTCCTGCTGACCCATACTAGACAGGTCCTGCTGACCCATACTAGACAGACCCTACTGACCCATACTAGACAGGTCCTACTGACCCATACTAGACAGGTCCTACTGACCCATACTAGACAGGTTCTACTGACCCATAGTAGACAGGTCCTACTGACCCATAGTAGACAGGTCCTACTGATCCATAGTAGACAGGTCCTACTGACCCATGCAAGACAGGTCCTACTGACCCATACTAGACAGGTTCTACTGACCCATAGTAGACAGGTCCTACTGACCTATAGTAGACAGGTCCTACTGATCCATAGTAGACAGGTCCTACTGACCCATGCAAGACAGGTCCTACTGACCCATGCTTGAAAATTCCTAATGACCCATGATTGGTAGCCCCTAAAAAAAAACATTTATGTACTAACAAACATTCACACAAAAAATACTACGCATCGCGAAATTATTGGCCGGGGAAGAAAAATAGTGCTGATGACCAGCTGTGCAAAAACGTAATAATGGAAAAAATATGAACGCAGTATGGGGACCCATTACGGCGGAGGCTGGTATAAGAACGGGTCAAGTGGAGCCTAATGGTGGGGTGAGTTGGGGTCATGGGGGTATCAGGGGGGGTTAGGGGGAGGAAGAATGGACGGAGGGATGAGGAGAGAGGGTGGAGGGGGTGAGCGAAAGGTAAGGAGGAAGAGGTGGGGGAGAGAGAGAGGAACATTTTATCACGTATATTTTGAAATTCGTCACTGTATAATGTTGTTGTTCATTCTGGTTATTTACTAATAACCTGGGGAGCGTTAAACTCGTAGGGGATTATACAGCGCCTCTGGGAGGGGTTGTTATGGAAGCCATTCAGGCTTAATTCAGGGAATTGGAGCACATATCTAATTCAAGAGCCCCTCACCAGCATGAAGGAACCTCCCTCGAGGGGGTGTTCGTTCTGAAGTGCAGTGGGTTGGTTGCTGGTTACACAGACGAGGGGTTGGTAGTTGGACTCCCTGGCTGCTGGCACCATTGTTCGCAGGGTGACAGTGCCTCACTCACGCCGCTAAAGCTGAGGAATATTGTGGAAACACAATTGTGGAGGACTTTGGTTTTTGTAGAGAAGTGTTGGCGCTTTTCAGTGTGTCGAACTGGTCGGAAATAATAGTTATAACACTAAGCGTCCCTCCCTTCTTCCCTCCTTTTACTTCCCTTTCCTCCCTTCTTCCCTCCTTCTCACTTCCTTTCCCTTCCCTTCTTACCCTCTACCTTGCCTTTTCCTTCCTAGTCCTCCCTCATTTTCCCTTCTAAGTTCCTTTCCTCCAATCTCTGACGCGTCCTTCACCTCCCCGCTTCTCACATTTCTTCCTTCCTCCCCTCTCCTCTTTTGTTCCTCCCTCTCCTCTCCCACCCTATCCTCTCTTCTCTCTCCCGTCCCTCTCTCCCGTCCCTCTCTCCCTTTCTCTCCCCTTTTATCCCTCTCTGTGACCTCTCCACTCTCCCTCTCTTCCTCTCTGAGCAGCTCTACCAGTGTGACAAATGTATATACACCAAGAACTGTATATATCTCAGTGAATATACACTGAGAGTTTGTATTCCAATTTTAGGGTTCAAATATTCTTAGCCGATTTAAAGCCTATCAACTACACGAGGGTCATTAAGGTTGAAAATCACCTCAACAACAACAGTCAGGCATATTTAATCCCTAAAAGAGAAAATAAAATAAACACACATCATATACTGTATACACAGAGATACACACACACACACACACACACACACATACATACACACACACACATACACAAGGCCTAGTGTCTAATCGACATCTGCCTAGGACAAAATGGTAACTAACACACACACACGCACACGCACTTCTGGGTGTGCATAATTCGGTGTACAGGTGAGGTGCAGTCTTAATGACCCTTGTGCCGTCGATAGAGTTTAAACCTAACCAATCAACTCTTCCAGTGTGAGCGATGTCCCCGATGTTCCAAAACTGTTCACTCGTTCTGGCACGAAATCGTTTGGTCGTCGTCCGAAATGAAGAATTTTTCCATTTCGCGGAGGCATTCCATCAATTCACTTAAATAATTGACCTTTTTTACAGGTGGAGAATCGAGGTATTGACTTTTTTTTTAATTGATGCAACATTTTATTTGGGAAAATCTTGCTGCCTCGTGCGGGTCGAGTCAGTGTGTTCATTTGGAACGAATCATTTGTGTTTGTTTTGTAATAAGAGTAATAAGTCTGTATTTTAAAACGGGTTTCGTAATTTTGTTCGAGGCTTTGAAACGGGTTACCCAGTTATTGTTTAGCGCTTATTTTTGATAACAATAAAAATAATAATAATAATAATAATAATAATAATAATAATAATAATAATAATAATAATAATAATAATAATAATAATAATAATCCCAGTCATTGTGTACCTCAGTATCTTTGGAAAGGATTTATGAATTTATTTCTCGAAATGTTTATTTAGACTCTCTTGTACCGTTTTTAATATAGGTTTGTTAAGTTTAAAACTTTTCTAGTACGTAGGGATCATTAGGGCTGCCAATCACACCGTTCAACGCCAGTCAAAGCGTACTAGAACCCCTACGATAAGGATCAAAGAAGACTCTGTATATTCATACAGAGATTCATGCGCTTAATCTCTTATTTTCTTATTATACTCACATGATGCTTCAAATGTATTTAACTTTGCTACAATTTTATTAATAGTTTTGTATAATTTTGTCTTATTTGCAATTGTTTTTATTTCTTTTAATTTGGTTTCATTTGCGCAATAATTACTTTGGTAAATCAGATCGTCTTTATTTGATTTACCTTTAATTCTCCTGCTTGTGCTCGTGATTTATTTTTTATCAGGAATTAAAGGGTTCTTATTCACCTTGTTCTCTCCTATTTCTAGCTCATGAGTCTGCTCTTCTTCTTCTTCTTCTTCTTCTTCTCTTCTTCTTCTTACTTTCTCGAATTATATTTGTTTCAGATTCATTTAAGCGACAAGCTGAAAGTCAGAACATTTTGTATACTGATTCCTATATTTCTCTTTCTAACCCATGTTTGTTTTTTATGTCGTATGAATGTTAAATAGACACCTATTAAACGTTTTATCACTATTATCAGAATTAATGTCCTAACTCTGTCTCGTGAACCTGTGATATGACAGGTCAGTTTTACAGAATTCTAGACATTCATCATGTGCTTCTCTTTATTCGCCTGTCTGTTTACTAGTATTTATTAGTCGTGTAATATTTCTTTAGTAAAAACTGAATATATAACAAGTATTACTGGACCTTAATTTCTTACTACATTTCTTTTAAAATTAATTTTTTGAATGACCCTGTTAATGACACCCTAGAAGAAATGTGGATTTGTTATGCTCACGCACACACACACACACATATATATACACATACATACACATACACACACACATACACACACACATATACATACACACCGTGTACGTCAGGCCCATACTAGAGTATGCAGCGCCAGTTTGGAACCCGTACCTGGTTAAGCACGTCAAGAAATTAGAGAAAGTACAAAGGTTTGCGACAAGGTTAGTTC
>WNWK01000267.1:477500-495000 GCA_009830355.1 Cherax destructor | reverse complement strand
ATATATATATATATATATATATATATATATATATATATATATATATATATATATATATATATATATATATATGCAAGACAAGTCACGGGGGGAATCTTTAGCTCAAGTACTTTCACGTCATCAGGAGCAAAGTTACAAGGCAACAACTGAAGGAGTGAGGGAAGTTTTTGCTCAGAGTAGCGCAGTGCGGGTTGACACCTGCCGCAGCCTCTCTGAGGGAGAGGGCTGCGGCAGGTGTCAACCCGCACTGGTACTTCTTTTTTGTCTGTGTGATAATAGCATTAGCTTTTCATTGTCCTTGGGAAAAGAACCCAAATCTTCGTTCAGCTTAAGTGGGGAAACGTGGTACTTGAGATCCTTTCCAAAGTCTTGCTATTAGTATATATCAATGATCTAGATATGGAACTTACTTAAAAAAAAAAATCAGAACTCATGAATGTAACAAGAACAGGGAGATAAGCAGCATTTGCCACTAACCAGGTATTTTGAGAGACTCGAAAAGGTTGTTGCAGTTTTGTTGACAAGGGTGAGGTAATGTGTTTTGGATATAATAATGTAAAATGTTGAACTTGATTTATACGGAAACTTACTTACTGAAGCACATTAAGAAAAATTTTTGGAACTCTCATGAACAGTTACCTAAATAACTATTTCTTTCTGCAAGAAGTAAGACCAACCTAATACTTGTCTGTATGGTAAACACTTTCGAACTTAAAACACCATGAAATGCTTTTTTGAAGCCCCTTATGCTGTACACTTCTGGTTTTCTTACTATACAAATGAAGATAATCTTGCGAGAGAACAGAAAAGAGCAACACAACTCAAAACATCAAGTGGCAAACCATGTGAGGAGAAACATCAGTCACTAAACTTGTTCTCTCTCAGGAATCAGTAGTTACGAGGTGACGTTATACAAACCTTTCATATATTTAACAAGTTCGATAATAATCTCTAACACGAAAATCTTTCCGACGTGTAAACGGGTAAAATAACAAGAACAAAATCAGTGTTGGAACTCTGTGGCACGCAGTGTACAATGAATGTGGGCAACGGTTTTTTTTTTTTTGGAAACTGAGTCAGAATACCGAGTCTCCATCCCCTTGAAGATGTTAGTGACAAATCAGTTAAGTGTTTTATAAACCGGCTGGAGTGTGTGTAGTCATCCACGGACTGGTGGTCACTGCCCCTGTTGTCGTGTTGTCGCCTCAATAGGGGCGGTGGCCACCGGTATCCTGTTGAACCGTAAATTTCAGAACTACACACAATATCCAGTTGAACATGGTACACCCAGAGCCCAGTATTTACTGTAGTAGTAGAATTAGTTGTAGAAACAACAGTAGCGCTAGAAGTGGAGTAGTATGAGTAGTTAAAGTAAGAACTATTCTTGTAACCCTCGTTACCCATCAACTATCTTTCCTGTCACATGCCTACACGGTATTTTTTTCTTTGTTTCATGCTGTCAGTGTGCCGGAAGGAGTGGAGGGTTGGGAGAGAACCTTACAAGAATATCTGCTATACTATGAATGTATCTAGAAAGTAGTACTGTAGATGTAGCCTAACTGTAGATAGTCCTTTGCGGCGAGTCTTGGTGAAGAGCGTATGGTCGTTTGCTATTTACTAATTTTTTGTTTCCTCGTTCTCTCGACAGCAGGTGAAGTAGGCGCCGCAGGAGTAGAGTGCGACAGGCGCCGCAGTAGTCTGAGGCAGGTCATGCAGAAAAATGAGCACGGCAGGTTCCTCAGGGAGCAGCTGCGGCAGGCCTCGCAGAAACAAGAAACTGCGGAAGGTCCTGCAAGAAAAGGCAGCGGCAGACTCCAAAGGAGGAGGCTGTGACAGATCCTGCAGGATGAAGAAAAAACTGCGTCAGGTCATGCAGGAAGAATCTATGGCAGTCCTGTAGGAAGAGGTTATGGCAAGTCCTGTAGGAAGAATCTAAGGTAGATCCTGTAGGAAGAAGCTTTGGCAGGTCCTGCAGGAAGAAGAATATATGGCAGGTCCTGCAGGAAGAAGCTGTGACAGGTCCTGCAGGAAGCTGGGGCAGGTCCTGCAAGGAAGAAGCTGTGACAGGTCCTACAGGAAGCTGTGGCAGGTCCTTCAGGAAGAGGCTGTGGCAGGCACCACAGAAGGAGATGGACCTCCGACTCCAGTAGTGACATAATCCTCCCTTTCAGACAGACTTTCCAGCGTGATTACTGACTCACCACAATGGTTCCTCTCCCGACCATCCTCCTTTACCAAGCCCCTTTTCATTCTCCTTGCCTCTTATTGCATAGAGAGAAAGAGATGGAGAGAGAGAGAGAGAGAGAGAGAGAGAGAGAGAGAGAGAGAGAGAGAGAGAGAGAGAGAGAGAGAGAGAGAAAAAGAAAGAAAGAATACGTACTCATATTTATACAGACTTGTGAGGAGAAATTCTGTCTTCATCTATATCTTTACAATATTTTATTAATTTTTTACTTATAGGTGGGTTGGACATTTAGAGATGCTGGAGCAAAATAGGATGACTAGCAGGGCATATAAATCGTAGGAATAAAAAAGGAAGTGCATAGGACGTCCTAAGAAAGATTGGAGGGAGGAAGTAAAGAGAGTTTTGATAGCTTGTGGCTTTTACATCCAATAGACTTTGTGTGAGCGTGTATGGAGTGAACGGAGACAATTGATTTTTAGATTTGACGTGCTGTTGGAGTGTGAGCACGGTAACATTTAAAAAGTGATTTTGGGAAAGTCTTTAGCCGGACTTGAGTCCTGGAGGTAAGAGGTAACAGTACCAGTATTCTGCAGGAAGGATGATAGGAATCTTTTGCGGTCTTGATGTTCATCTGAACTCTAATGTCAACGCGCTTCTGGCAAGACAGTGATCGAATGAATGACAGTGTAGGTGTTTTACTCTTTTTTTTTGGGAGGTCATCCTACCTCGGTAGGAGACGGCCGGAGTGTTAAAAAAAAAGAGTATTATAAACAAAATTATAAACAATGACATCAGTAAGATCAACACATCAATCTCGTGTGAACCACAAAACACTACAGCCAACCACCTTTCACACACCCCACTCTCTCTACACACACACACACCCAGGAGATATGTCTCGACCCCTGCAACCACAAATAGGTGAGTACACGCACACACACACCACTATGAACCCACTCCTGGTCAAGCATGTCAAGAAATTAGAGAAAGTGCAAAGGTTTGGAACAAGACTAGTCCCGGAGCTAAGGGTATGTCCTACGAGGAGAAGTTAAGGGAAATCAACCTGACGACACTGGAGGAGAGGAAGAACAGGGGACACATGATAACGACATGAAATACTGTGAGGAATTGACAAGGTGGATAGGGAGAGAATGTTTCAGAGATGGGACACACCAACAAGGGGTCACAGCTGGAAATCGAAAACTCAGATGAGTCACAGGGATGTTAGGAAGTATTTCTTCACCCTTATAATTGTCAGGAAGTGCAACAGTCTGGAGAGTGAAGTAGTAGAGGCAGGATCTATACATAGCTTTAAGAAGACGTACGATAAAGTCCATGGAGCAGGGAATTTGAGTGGACCTAGTAGCGACCAGCGAAGAAGAGGGACCAGGAGCTGTGAATCGACCCCTGTAACCACAAATGGGTGAGTACACACACACACACCTTAGTAAGCATGCCTGGCCACACAAGCGACAGCTGCTGCGCCATAAGGCCACACAACTCACCCTGCTATAGCGGCCAACCTCTTAAATCGGACGGCGCAAATTCTGCCACACAGCTCAACTTGTTACAGCGGCCACCCTCTGAAACCGGGCAACGCAGTACCGCTATACAGCGAATACCTCGTAAAACCAAGCAGCAAATCAGACCACCTTGGTATAGCGACCAGTCTCCATAACCGGGCAGTGAGCCATCACGAAACAATGGCACCAGACTCAGTTTTCATGCAGCTGCAGGACTTTTCGCCTCATATAGAACGACCATAACATCCTAAAGCTCAAAAAGGCCACAATACCGTGACGAACACTACACAAATAACCCAACGACGTTTTGCTCAAAGTGGGATCGAAACGTCGTCGTAAGCCTCTCTCCCCTATGTGCGGGTTATTTGTGTAGTGTGTCCATAAGTTTCCTTAATATGACTTAAGATTTAGATTTCGGAGAAAACGAGTCACTGAAGAAAAGTAAGACCTTCTGAGAGGCGAGTCCAAAACGGCAGTTGCGAATCAATGGGCGATAGAAAACCTAGAGTTTCTTAAGAGCGGGCGGTATCTTGCCTCTCAGGAGGAGCAAAGTCTTCGAGTGGTCTGGCACTAGCAGCGACCGTCGTCATGTGTGGTGGGGAACCCAGAACTTGGTGGTTGTTGGTGACTTGGCATTGTTTGCGAGTGTGCCTGTTACCTGACCCCGTCAATTCACCTTTTTTTTTTTTTTGGGCCCCTCTTTCTTGCTAAAACTGTAGCCAGCACATCTGACGGCCGTCGACAGGTGAACACCGAACACCGGGTGTTCGGCTACTGACACCCGTTAACGGGTGAACACCAGGCGAAAGAACACCTCTACCGCCGTCAACGGGTGAACAACAGGCGAGAAAACACACTTTACCTCCCGTCAGTTGGTGAACACCGGGCGAAGCAACGCCTCTACCGCCGTCAGTAGGTGAACACCAGGCGAAGTAAAGCCAGAGAAATCCGTAACACTAATTGAATTCGAGACCAACATAATTACTCCTAGATAATTAAGATTCTGAAGGTGGGGGGAGGAGAGGGGTGGGGCGGGGGAGGGGGAGATGAGTTGGAACAGGAAGGGAGGGAGAGAGGGAAGGGTGAACCATGGAGAAAGAGAGAAGAGAGAGAGAGAGAGAGAGAGAGAGAGAGAGAGAGAGAGAGAGAGAGAGAGAGGTGTTATCAAACTATTCTAATTTCTCTCTGATCAAACAATCTCACCTGAATCTCGATGGATTAACAGCTAGAGAGAGAGAGAGAGGAGAGAGAGAGAGAAAGAGAGATAGAGAGAGATGTGGAAACTTGGAGGGGAAGGGCAGCCACCAGTACAATACAATATAGGCTGTATGAATTAATCACGATTTTCATTCGTGTTTTCATAAGAGCTTTTGAAATGTGATGCATTTGCAATATTGATGTTGCTAGGCTCGGAACTACGTCTGTATGTGCATGTGTATGTTCGTGTATACGTATGTATATATGTATGTATGTATAAATGTATGTGTTTATGTATGTATGTATGTATATATGTATGTATGTATGAATGCATTTATTTATGTATGTATACACATATGGGTGGTGTGTTGGAATTACCCCTTGATAGTTACAGAATTTCAGTGCTAGTTATCGGATAGTTACAATAGTGTAGAATAGTTTCAGTATAGAAGAACTACAGTATAGAATAATCGCAGTATATGTGCAGACGTAGAGCCATTCTAGCCTTCAATTACATTAAAAAAAAACTTCTGTAGTTTCCAGTGGCTGTAGCATTCTACGTCATTTTGCATACCCATCCCAAACGCAACTTTGGGACGAAATACTTATTATCTTGTGATATCGGCCAGACAGCTTTGAATGGCATGAAAAAGAGTCCGAAAAAAAAAAACTGTTATTGCATCTCTCTTTTCTTCCTGTCTAAGAATGAGAGGAATTATAATGCTTTCGTTTTTTCATGTACTACATTTGTTGACGGTCCATTTTGGAGATCAACCATCGCAATATAGGCAAGAAATTCTTTAGACACGCCGCTTTTTATGCTTCAGAATTGATATATCCTGCTTCTGTGATTATCTTACATGGATGCATACATACATACATGAATGAATACATACATACATATATGCATACAAAATCTTTGCTAGCAAAAGTCCTAAACCTTTTCCTGGACGTATCGCAGTGGGAGCAAGCTACACTGCCAGTCAGCTAGAGCGGACTGGGCATAAGTACAGCCTCTCAGATTGACTTGCTAGCCTTCTTATTCTCCTCCTCTTCCAATGGATCCAGCAAGCTGGGTAAGGGAATTTTACTAGAACACATGAGCAGCTTGGCAGGGATGGATGACTCCAACTACACAAGAAGCACCATACCAATTGAAATTTTGGCTCGCAAAACAATCCACATGGTGCAAACTCTGCTTATGAGAGACTGCACTTTTTAGCCGTGAAAGCGTTTCACTCGGGCGATTTTCTCCTAACAGTTCCTATCATTGTGACTGGCACTCGTTGTGACCCGTAAACCATACTGTAGTGGCTCTCCTCTTTGCTGCCCTTATTCACACTGGATATAAGTGAATTAGCAGCAAAGTAGCAGTCGACCGATACAGTTTGCATAGTCTGAGCTGTTGAAATTCTTAAGGTTGGTATGCTAGACACAATAAAGTTAACGAGATCATCAACAGTAGCCTTGAATGAATATCAAAATGGTATACAATACCGACAGGTTGGTAGGTAAGACACATAGGCAACATTTAGGCAACTTTATTCCGAAACGTTTCGCCTACACAGTAGGCTTCTTTCTTCTACTACTGTGCACCTCTCCACACTGTCGCTTGATCTTCATATTGTTTCAGACTATGGAACAGAACTCTTCTCCAGGCTGAGGGACTGACAAACCCAAATCAAGGGTGGACTGATTACATCGTCTTCACATCTCTACTGCTCCTGCCTACTTTCTGCACTAGACTGAAGAAGCCTACTGTGTAGGCGAAACGTTTCGGAATTAAGTTGCCTAACTGTTGCCTGTGTCCTACCTACCAGAAGCCTTGAATACAGCCCAGCGCCCGGCATCCCAGCTGCCTTGAAGGACCCACATTATATCCTTGGGAGTTAGACTACTAGTTTGGGACTACTTGTGTATCTACCCTACCCAACACCTACATCCCATTTAGTGCGGGCCAGCAGGTTGGTGTTGCTGATTACAGGGAAGATCACAGACTCAATCGCAAAGTCCCAATAGGATCAGATCCCTTGGCACATGGGTAAAGCATGCTATGGGTTTCCTCAAAGAACTGGTTTTCGGGCTCATCGAGACCACTAGGGATCCAAGGGCTGCCTCCTTTTGTCTTCCAGCGTCTCAGTGTGGTGATCCAGAAAGAAAATACTTGCTGAATCTTGGGTTCCCGACCAACATCTCAGAACTCGAGGACCTCGTCAACTTAAACGTAGAGCATGTTCCATTCTCAAACAGCTGAGGGAAGACGTCTGTAGACTTTTCCCTGAAGTACATTCTCTTCTCCAGGGCCAAGGGTCCCAAAGATATGTACTCACCTAGTTGTAGTTGCAGGGGTCGAGTTATAGCTCCCGGCCCCGCCTCTTCACTGGCCGCTACTGGGTCACTCTCCCTTCGCCATGAGCCTTATCATACCTCTTCTTGAAGCTATGAATGGATCCTGCCTCCACTACATCACTTTCCATGCTATTCCACTTTCTGACCACTCTGTGACTGAAGAAATACTTCCTAACATCCATGTGATTCATCTGAGTCTTCAACTTCCAACTGTGACCCCTTGTTGCTGTGTCCCATCTCTGGAACATTCTGTCTCTGTCCACCTTGTCAATTCCTCTCAGTATTTTATATGTCGTTATCATGGTGTCCCTATCTCTCCTGTCCTCCAGTGTCGTCAGGTCGATTTCCCTTAACCTCTCCTCGTAGGACATACCCCTTAGCTCCGGGACTAATCTTGTTGCAAACCTTTGCACTTTCTCTAGTTTCTTTATGTGCTTGGCTAGGTGTGGGTTTGTGTGTGTGTGTGTGTGTGTGTGTGTGTGTGTGTGTACTCACCTAATTGTACTCACCTAATTGTGGTTGCAGGGGTCGATACTCAGCTCCTGGCCCCGCCTCTTCGCTGTCCGCTACTGGGTCTCTGCTCTCCCTGCTCCATGAGCTTTATCATACCTCGTCTTAAAACTATGTATGGTTCCTGCCTCCACTATATCTTTCTCTAGACTATTCCACTTCCTGACTACTCTGACTACCCTTTGACTCATCTAAGTCTTCAGCTTCCAGTTGTGTCCCCTTGTTTCTGTGTTCCCTCTCTGGAACATCCTGTCACTGTCTACCTTGTCGATTCCCTGCAGTATTTTGTATGTCGTTATCATGTGTGTGTGTGTGTTTTGTGTGTGTGTGTGTGTGTGTGTGTGTGTGTGTGTGTGTGTGCGTGTGTGTGTGTGTATATGTGTTATTTAGAAGTATATAAGTTACAAGGCATTTGATAAATAAAAAAATATAATATTAAACATTAAATTGAATAGTTATACAAGTTGATTTAAATTTTAGATTTTGCCACCGAAGTGGCTAATTAACTGTGCACCCCATATCCATTGTGTGGACGGATAGAAATTAGGCCCCAAAAAGGTTAACAGGAGTACATCTGGACTTGTATTTACAGTTCACTTATCACAAGCAAATTTAGGAAATTTGCTTAATATATCTGGTATCTTATTTTCGTTAATAAAATATACTGACATGTCATACGTTATTATACTGTATATATCTATATTCCTCGGTAAGTGGACAAGTAAGGTCACAGTGTTCAAGATAGTGACCATAGGACTGGCCACATACTTTGTATTTGGTTTGATCGTCATCTGTGTTTCTGCCAAATTGCCAGAAGTACTTGTAACCAAGCCTAAGCCTGGCCACTACGTCAGTCAGTGTGTTCACATTAAAAGTTGCTCCATAAACATACTTATCTACGTACATGCTATCATAGTGAGTTATAGATCTACTCAGGATTCTAAATGCTTTCCTATAACATTCAGTTTCATTATTTACTTCTCTCCTAATATTATTACTAATGGCTAACATATCAACTTTATCATGAAGGAGTAATCCAGTGTGCGATGGAATCCATAACAATTGTACATTTGGTGTCCCGTAGCTCGATCGCTAGCGAACTCAGCTCACACACTGAGGTCCGGGGTTCGAATCTTCTCCGGTACGGCTGGAAAACATTAGGGACGTGTTTCCATAAAACACCTGCTGTCCCTGTCCCTGTTCACCCATCAGTTTAAAATGGGTACCTGGGTGTTAGTCGACTGGTGTGGGTCGCATCCTGGGACAAAACTGACCTAATTTGCCCGAAATGCTCAGCATAACAAGCGGCTTTCTATATAGTAGTATGGCATTGATGTCATGTACATGTACTTGTAGTAAATAAAGATATATTATTATTATTAATTAATTTTTTCCCGGATTTTTGAGTATCTATACCTCGCTTCTCCAATACGCATGTTGTTAGAGTCATTATGTGAGTCAAGAGGCTTCAGTAATGACATAGAATCAGTAATGATGACAGAGTTAAGCTCAGTGTCATAAGTTAGCTTTAGCTTCATCAGGACGGCAAACAATTCATTTTACAGTGTAGACGCCCAGTTGTTAATTCTTATGCCTAACTCAACAAAGTTGCTCTCGTTCTTAACTAGGAGATGGCAAGACTCCTGCTTAGATCTATCAGTGTATGTAACTTGTGATACAATACATTATTACTACCAGTTAGGCGAGACGCCCAAACCTCGATTTTACTCTCTCTCTCTCTCTCTCTCTCTCTCTCTCTCTCTCTCTCTCTCTCTCTCTCTCTCTCTCTCTCTCTCTCTCTCTCTCTCTCTCTCTCTATCTATCTATCTATCTATCTATCTCACCGTTCAGCACAGAGCACACTCGTCAAGGACATCCTAAATAATGATACGAGAAATCAAGAATCGGAGATTGAATATCATTTATTAGGAAGAACTGATTCGCTCTCAGACATGTATCACCTTCCACTGGCGGTCAGGAATGTGGCAAGCGGATGTTGCATATTCCATTAAGTCAGTCTGAGCAACAATTATGTATTTGGGGGGAAGGAATATCTGCCAGATTAATTTTATGAGCCTGGGTAAAATTCATGAAAGAGAGGGAGAGCGAAAGAGAGAGAAATAGATAGATAGAGAGAGAGAGAGACTAAATTTTTCTACACGTGTGGCATTACTTCTTACATATATTATGGCCTCTTTCTTCTCAGTGATACAAACAACAAGATACATAATCCGTTTCCCCCCCCTTTCCTCCTTCGCCGTTCTCATGTCCCCCCCCTTTCTTCAGTCTTTCTCATTCCCACGTTCACCCCGTTCCTCCTTCCTCGTCGTTCTCATGTTCACCCCGTTTCTCAGTCCTTGTCGTTCCCACGTTCATCCCAACACTTTCATCTCCCTCGTGAGCATGTAAGGAATACTATAGAGTTACCAGGCATATAACAAAGTTGTTATTGTTGCTGTTATTGTTACTTTTGTTGTTATTGTTATTGCTGTTATTGTTCTTGATATTGTTGTTATTGTTGTTGTTGTTGTTCTTGTTATTGCTGTTATTGTTGTTGATATTGTTGTTATTGTTGTTGTTGTTCTTGTTATTGTTGTCGCTATTGTCGTTGTTGTTGTCTTTACTCTTTGATTCTCTTGAAATTTCTTTTATTTAATATAACTGTTTCAACTCTTTGTTTTGCTTTCTTTTTTCCTTTACCTTTATTTTATATATGAGTTTTCGTTATTTATTCTAACTGTTTGTTTAAATGATTTATTTCGCAGTTTATTCTAATTATATGATTTATGTATTTGTTTTTACTGCTTATCTTACATATTTCTTTAGATTTATTTTTACCAGAGTTCTTTAAGCTACTTTTCATCCCTTGACTTTTATGTATGATTTTTTTTAAATAATAATAATAATAATAATAATAATAATAATTATTATTATTATTATTATCATTAGTATTATTATTGTTATTATCATTATTATTATTATTATTATTATTATTATTATTATTATTATTATTATTATTATTATTATTATATTATTATTATTATTATTATTATTATTATTATTGGTGGTGGTGGTGTTGCTTATTATAGCAAGAGTTTGTAAATATAATTTATAGTCTATTTTTGCACTTTCCTCAACCACATTCGTGTTTCAATGTCCGATTCATTTCTTTCAATTCTGCTAATTAAATGTCCATTAAAAATCATCCCTACAATACCCTCCCAAAATTCTAAATGGCGAAATTCCCCCAATGTGATATTCATCAAGAATTTATAGATTTTCTTCGTAAATTAGATTTTTTTTTTTTGGGGGGGTGGGGGGGTTCGTCAGAATTAAATAATATGCAGCAGGCCACGCTGACCAAATTAAGCCCAGGAATTATTAACCACAGCTTTGTTAAATATTTTATATACAAGTGCCCACCTGCTAGTCTGTTTCACCTCTCCCTCTCTGCCTCTCCCTCTCCACTCCCCCTAACCCTTCCTCTCTCTCTCTCTCTCTCTCTCTCTTCCTGTCTCCTCCTCCTCACTTTCCACTCGGAGTGCCGTGTAGCTCACTAGAGAGAACAACAGACTCTCAATCGCAAAATCCCGGGTTCGATTCCCTGGCAACTTCGACGTCCAGGTAACTTTCCTCACTCCCTCAGCTACCTGCTTGCCCACCTAGCTGTAAAAATAGGTACACTTGTGTTAGTCGGCTGTTGTAGGTCGCATATAGGAAAAAAAAGGTGTTAGAAATCTCTCTCTTTCGTACCTGCTGGAATGCCATATCCTGTATAAATAAGCACTCCAGTCCTTATGAGGGAAAACTCTAGTACCTGCTGGAATGTTATGTCCAGTTTAGGTAAACACTCCAGTACTTACTGAATATATTGGAGTGTTGGGTAATAGGTTACCGTGTACTTAATGATGTTAAGAGAAAACTCTCCACTCGCTCATGCTCTCTCTCTCTCTCATTCTCTCTCTCTCTCTCTTCCACCATGTCTACTTAATATTTTTTCTCCCCTCTCTCCTAAAATCTCCTCTCCTCTCCTCCCTCCCATCTCTCTCCATAATCTCCTCTCTACATTTTTTTCCGTTTCCTAACAATATCTTCAGTTTAGCATTATTTCCTCTACGCATTCAATCTCTCTTATCTCCTCTACTCTATCCATCCTTACAGTCTCTTCTAATCCCCATTATACCTTCTTTTCTCCATCCCCTCCTCTCTTTCTCACCTTCTTTTCTACTACCTAAGTTCCCGATATTGCCTGTTCAACCTAAATCGTTCATTTACGTCAGAAATAGGATGGGTCCTAGCAATGATCCTCCTGGGACTCCGGTAGTCACGCTCGGAAGAGAGAAACGGTGACTACCGCGCGTGACTACCAGAGTCCCAGGAGGATCATTGCTAGGACCCATCCTATTTCTGACGTAAGTGGACGATTTAGCGGGAACCGGCAAGGCTTTGAAGGCGATGGTCGAAAGTGAGGAGAAACTAATGAAGATAAGAATTTCAGACCACTACGAGGCACTGCAGTAAAGTATAGACGGACTGAAACAATGAACTGACAAGTGACTGCTTGAGTTCGATGCTGTCAAATGCGAAGTTGTGAAGAGAGGAGCCAGGGGAAAGACGGCCGGATACACGGTGTCATCACTGAAGACGACAACTTTCTTCTTTGGACCACCATACCTTGTTGAGAAACGGCAAATGCGGAATGAAGAAAATATGCAATGAAGATTTAAATACGTAAGGACTCCTTGTAGAATTGCCAACATGGCATTCAGAATACGGAACACGTCCGCAAGTTCATGTCTTGAATATGCAGCTCCAACACGGAGTTATGACCACCACACCAGACACATAGCTAAGTTGGATAACAATATACAAATATACCACCAGTTTAGTCCTAGACGTAAATGACATAACAAACTAAGTTAAACTAATGAAATTCAGCCTCGTGTATTTTTGGGAAAATTCAGAGAAGATATGATAACGACATATAAATACTAAGTCAGCCACATAAGAATGAGCAGAACAAGGGAAAAGGGATGAAAGATTATTAAGAAATAAGCCTTTTTCAAAGGATAGAAGATGAAGCCTAAGGTGTATTTTACATTCCTAGCCAGTTGGCAGTGAAACCAATTACTAGGTTTCTCTTCACCTTGAGCAGAAAGAGAAGACACACACACACGATCGCAAAAGAACTGATCATTCAGCAGCCATATCATATACCGTCACTTCATGGACTGGAGTGAAGAGCAAATGACAGGTTGCATACACAAAACTCGCCTGGTGTCGGGAACTACTGTATATTAAATTGGGCTGAGCAACATTTGGGGCTTTCCACACTGAATCTTTTTTTTTTTTTTTTGCACTTAAGTCGGCAGGGCCACTAGTTCACTTCCCAAATTTGAGATGGCTTCCAGACTTCAGCATCCTCTCCCCTCCTTTAGAGTGCAAAGCACTGTACTTCCTACCTCCAGGACTCAGTCCGGCTAACCGGTTTCCCTGAATCCCTTTATGTTACCTTGCTTACTCTAGCAGCGTCAGGTCACAAAAACCACTTGCCTCTTCTCCGATCTAACGCCCTTCCACAACCTTGTTGGATGTTTAAGCCTCTAGCACTCAGACCCTCCCTAACCCTTTAGCCTAAACTCCTTCCTGGAAGGACCTTTAACTCTCTCCACCTTCACTCTAGATTTACGTATTCTCATAACCATCGAATTTTACTCCATCCTCTTTAAGTGACCCAAATCACCTGAACAATCTTCATCAGCACCCTTAATTACACTTTTGGAAATCCCACACTAAGTTGCGTATTCTCTGCATAATATTCAAAACACTCATTACTCTCAAACAAAATATCTTCACTCCTTCAAGCCTTCTCTTCGCTGCTAAATTTAAAGGTTAAGAGGGAGAGAGGGAGAGAGAGAGGGAGAGAGAGAGAGAGAGAGAGAGAGAGAGAGAGAGAGAGAGGGAGAGAGAGAGAGAGAGAGAGAGAGAGAAATTATAAAACACTAATTTCAAAGTGAACGCGAGGTTAAAAATAAAATCACCCCACAAAAAATGGCGAAATAGATACATATTCATTTTCAATAAAAAAAGTAAAGAGGAAATTGGCTTTTAAAACCATGTAATAGAAAAAAACGAGATTTACAATTTAAAGAGCGAACACGAATTTCCATAGAATGCATTGGCGGCTATTACCAAGAACAGACTATATACACAAATATACTAACGACCTGATTCACAGGGTGGGAAGAGAGAGAGAGAGAGAGAGAGAGAGAGAGAGAGAGAGAGAGAGAGAGAGAGAGAGAGAGAGAGAGATAGAGATAAAGAGAAAGAAAGAAAGAATGTGAGAGTTTGGGATCTGTTGGTAATTCCCCTTATATTTGAATAGAGGGGTGTTGAAGAGCATTGTGCCCCTTTTGTTCATCGAGTTATCTCTCAGTGTACATATTGCTCCCTTGCTTTTCATTGGTGGTTAATGTGAACTGTCTACTGCGCTTTCTACTCTTAATATTCAATAAAAGCACACATCAAAAAATTAACTACAATGAAGATATTACTGTGGCTATGATAACAGCAATCAGCTGTTACTCTCGCTAGTAGTTTGTCTCTGGCGTCGACAGTTTGTCCTGGGAGTGATTGGTTTCTGTAGTGGTGACGCATGCAGCTGCTGCTGCTGCTGCTGCTGCTGGTGGCGAGACGGCAGGTCAGGTCAGGTTAGGTAAAGTTTGTCAGGAAACAGGACAAGTGTTTTCCGAAGCGGGTTTTAGTCATATGATGACCCAGAGCTGGAGCGTTTGGTCATATGACTGAGGCCTCACTGTGTATATGAAATTAATTAATGGTGTTCTTATATATTTGGGGGCTTCCTTCCTCTCCACCTGCCAGCCTTGTCACTGGAGAAAGATGACTCATGACCACTTAAAAATCTCCTGGAAAATATTAAAGGGGCCGTCTTTTTAATGATGTGACATATATACATACAAGGGTTAGAATTCCAAGGTGTTAAGTGCAGCCCTCACCTTGGCACTTAGGACCTTGTCGATTCTAGACATGCAAAAATCATTGCAATGTATACTGCCACTGCAACTTTAAGCTTATGCTTCAGAAATGCGTACACAAGCTGCAATTCCTAAGAAGCAGAATTAAACTAGGTGAGTACAGATAAATAGCGTGTCTTTTGGGAACCTCTGCCGCTCCCTGTGATGACTTACCCACACGGGTTTGTTGCTGCTTCGTACATACAGGAATTATATCAAGCATTGCGTCTCTAGGCAGAAAATTAGTTTTACTATGGTATCATTTACTATAGGATTCTTATATAGGATTCTGCTAGTCACATATACTTTAAATTTAAAAAACACGCCAACTATAAGTACGATTATATTATCGTAATAATATAATAATAATAATAATAATAATAATAATAATAATAATAATAATAATAATAATAATAATAATAATAATAATAATAATAACAGCAACAACGAGAAAACCCACTATGGAAAAAGTTTGCCTCACTTCAGCTTCCAGGACCAGAAATACAGGCGCTCACATCTTGCAGAAGCGCTGACTGTAGCTCACAGACAAGACTACTTGAGCCAGTCAACACATGTGGCCTCGGGGACCTATTATAAGGCTCTCTGGAGACTATCCATTCACTTGTGTACCTTTGTGCTCGAGTGGAGTATTATTTGCTTCAGAACACGGAGGCTTCAGTTCGATGTTCTTAATAATTACATTCATGGGCTGCGAAGAAAAAAAAGGGGGGCTTTGAGTTTTGTACGTATTTATTGGTGTTCAGAGGATTCACACAGAATGGGTATTTTAGATTAAGTGGAGAGAGTAGGTGAGAAAGTTATGGTACGGAAGTTGAAAGGTGGAGAGGTCAATTGTACTTTTTAAGTTTTGGGAATTTAAATCTAGGAAATCAAATTTCAGGACTTTATTTTAGACTTTAAGACAAAAACTTTAAGTCGTACAACTTGAAATTTCTTTAAGCCACGACGCTGTAAGTGCAAGAATATTAAGTGATTAAATTAATAACTCAGGAGAGAATCAACAACGTTTTGGGTTAGGTTAAATTGATTGAACTTCACCTAACTGTTATGGACAGCTATTCCTTTTTTACATTAGAGAGATGTAGAGACTCGAACCGAGAGTATGCAAACTCCATGCTACCAACTCGTTTATAATGACTTAGGTACATCTCAAAAACGCCAAAACCGAACTCTGTAACTTTAGCAGCAACCAAATGGCAGTCTAAGGTCGCGGTTGATGGTCGCTGTTAATCATGTTATGACAGCATGGTTGGATGGTTAATAAGGCTTAAAGCCAATCAACTACAAGAGGGTCATGAAAGCTGCATGTCACCACTTCACAGCCAGTCAAGAATTCTTTAATATCTGAAGTAGAGATTAGAGTAAACTCTCAGCAAATATACAGTGACATATACCTCACGGTGTATATAACCCATGATATGACAGAATAGCCAAAGGTAACGAAGGTAAGTGAATACTCTTCAGGTCTCTCTAAGCAAAGGTTGCAGAAACACGGTGTCAGGACACATTCTGAAACGCATATTTAAGCAAGTTACACAACGACACGGGAAGCAAACTAGTTTGGATGGCTGTTTTATTTTATTAATTTCTGTGATTTTGTTTTCGCTTCTACAATACACTTGTTCAACACTCAACACCATACACAGGGACAATAAAAGCACATCTCGTGGACTGAGACAGACTCTAATTCATACTAAACGAAGATGATAGGATCAGGAGTAAGTGCATGGAAGCCGCCTTCATCCCTGGAGAATTTACCTGGAGAGGGTTTCGGGGGTCAACGCCCCCGCGGCCAGGTCTGAGACCAGGCCTCGTGGTGGATCAGGATCTGATCAACCACGCTGTTACTGCTGGCCGCACGTAAATCGACATACGAACCACAGCCCACATCTTGCTTCAAATCCTCTCATATTTAACCTACATTCACCTGACCTCACACATGCAGCAGCCCACGTCACATGACCCAGGCTCTTCGACTAACCAGACAGCCTCTTTATGGAAAAGTTTATATTATGTTTTCTGGATGACTTCATATAGTTTCCCCTTGAAATATACATTACTATAACAAAGACATGTGCTGTTTTGTGTCTCAACCTCTCGTCGGCTCACTGCCTCTTCCACCTTATTTTTCTCTTCTTAGCACTTCTCTTCTTAGCACTTCTCTTCTTAGCACTTCTCTCTTTTGCAACATAAGAAACTGAAGCTGTGTAACAATGTTAGAATTTAAAACATGAGATCATAAGAAAGGAGGAACACTACAACAAGCCTACTGGCCCATACTTGGCAGGTCCATGTTAAATCCATCCCACTAACAAAGGCATCTGCCCAACCCATTTCCAGTGCTGCGCAAGCAACAAGCTTTGATAACCCTGAAATCTTCCACAGCCGTTTCAGTGTCAGTAGAGCTTTCTTGGCCAGACTAGACGTAAGTAAGTGATTTTAACTTAAAAGAAAACAGGTTGAGATTGTAACAAATGTCTTTTGTAATTGTTAACTAAGGCATAACAGCTTAATGATGTGTTTGTGATTAATTAATGGGCAACACGAAACAATTTGGTAAATTACTAAGTGAAATGAATGTAGAGAGAGGGCGACGAGTGGGAGGGAGGGAGGGAAGGGAGGGAGGGAGGAAAGGAGGGAGGGAGAAAGGTATTGATAGGATGAAGAGAGGGAGGGGAAAA